>JBAMJV010003921.1:0-87500 GCA_037951105.1 Echinarachnius parma | reverse complement strand
ATCATTTATTTCACTTATGTTCTATAAAGTTGTATGCCAAATTTCTTTCAGGTAAAAAAATGGTCTACAAACCAAGGGAACAATGGCCCAAATTCTCATCAGTGGCTCAACTTGAGCCCGGCCTGAAAAGACAAAAACTACCGGTAACCAGTTAAACCATTTTGCACCTGCAGATCTATTGTCTTATTGCTATTCGCCACCAGAGATATTATAATTGTTTCCTTTCATTATCCAGTCAACCCCTTGAGTTCTGCTTATAGGCATCAGGACAATGGGCCGCTTGACATTCAAGTCATAGTATAGTCGGTCTTCAGCCAAATTGCGTTCTGGATCATCCAGTACATTGTATTACTGGTGACCAGTTATACTATTACTGAAATGGCGAGCAGCCCTTTGCCCTAATTCCTAAGCAGAACTAGAGGGATTGACTGGATAATGAAAGGAAACGATTAGAATATCACTGGTGGCAAATGGCAACAATCAATGGGTCTGCAGGTGCAAAATGGTTTAACTCGTTACCGGTAGTCTTTGTCTTTTTAGACCAGACTAAAGTTGAGCCACTGATGAGAATTCGGGCCATTGTGTTCACACATAACACCACAAGGTCGGCCGCCGTCTGGCAGAAGGGCGTATCTCGAGTGTAGCGCCGGGATCTCAACACCGAGAAAAACGCCTTTGAAGTTTGACATACTCAACCCTCTGTTGAAGCTTTGGACGTAGAATATTTATTGCGGGGTTGATTCTAGTTGAAAGCCGACATATGAAATATTATTTTTAAATTTTAAAACTGATACTGAATTTGATATTTCTTTTTCTAGGACCATTTAAAAAAAGATACGCCTTTCTGCCAAACAAATTTGAACAAATTCGTAGTCGCTTTTGTACGGCAGAAGGGTGTATCTTTAGATACGTGGAAATATCGCCCGGTATCGTTGTGCTATCGTTTGGTAAAAGGGCGTATCTTTAGATACGTGGAAGTATCGCCCGGTATCGTCATGCTATCGTCTGGCAGAAGGGCGTATCTATAGATACGCCTTCTGCCGTACAAATGTGACTACGAAAATGTCCACATTTGTACGGTATAAAGGCGTATCTATACAGACACCTTTCTACCATACTAATTGATGAAATTGATTGGTCATTTTTGTTTGGCAGAAGGGTGTATCTAAAGATAGTCCTCCTTTTGTACAATTGTATATGCCATTGACATGATATTTTTGGGGGAGCTGACTTGATGTCTGACTGTTACTCGCCGTTTTTGTATGGCAGAAGGGTGTATATCGAGATACGCCCTTCTGCCAGACGGATACCGAGCAGAAACCAACAAGATTTCCACGGACAGGGGCGTATGTATAGATACACCCTTTTGCCGTACAAAATACGACGATAGTTATGCAATCGGGTAAAGAGGGCCCCGATATCTCAAAAACTAAAACTCGAGCACTTCTGAAATTTGGCCCAATGAAAATTTTGACCTCAAAAACCCCAAATATGCAATTTAAAAAAAGAGGCCCATTTTCGAGATACGCCTCTTTGCCAGAAGACGGCCGAGGTATATGCCATACATGTATAAAAAAAAACAATGCAATTAAATATCGCTGAGTGCCAGGGTTTCAATGCTCTATGGCATTTGTGTGTATTGTGTTGTGCAAAAATGCGAGCTAGGCACACAAGGACTAAAATCGGTGAGTAAGAGTGAGAAGGGACTTATATAAATGTTAATTTTTTGGCTCGATTGAGTTTTGAATTCTATCATGTACATGTAGGTCAGAGACTTTTATATAATTTATGATGTCAAATTTTAATATAATTATTTGTTTAGTTTTGGAGAGAGAGAAAAAAATGAGCTATTTTGGATTTCTACAAGGCTCCGAGAAACTATGAACATGATCATCTCAGGAGATATGTGACTTTAATAGCAGCCTTCTCTTTCTCAATCGATGGTATATAAATATAAACATTTAACCCCTTGACCACGGGAACCGAGTGGGTTGTGTACAAAGTCTATGGGGATTTCATAAACTGGTTGGGAACGGGTTAAGCAACATGGCTTTGATTGCTTCATGTTTTAACTTAGATAAAGTGCTTACAAATGCCAAGCTAATAAACTTTCATCCTTCATGCAACATGACTTGTGTGTAGAGAAGTGGCAAACTGAAAACTCAGCATTGCAACCTCTTTTTAAAAGCTATTAAAGGGACTTAGTAACATTGTCCAAATCCTCAAAATACAATTTTAATTTTAGCGGTTCCCTAATACCTTGTTGTATTCGTATTAACAATTAAATCATAGGACCGGTTTCGGTTTTTCAAATTTCCCTTTCGTTACAAAGATACATGTATGTACGATCGAAGTATTCAGATAAGAAAAAGAGTTTTTTTTCTCTGTACAAAGTGAATGCAGTGAGTTAAGTGAATATCACTTTGTATTTTCACTCATTACTTGGCCATGCAATGTCCATTTGACTTGAAATTTTCACACAATACCCTGTGGACATATGAGATAACACCAATATACATTGCATCAACCCTTCATCACTTTTTGCACATGTCAACAAAGTTACTAGATACCTTTAATATATATATTTAAATTTTAACTGGATATCAGTTAATTACAATAAGCAGGGTAATCATATACACATAATATGATGATAATAATTATGATAATACAATATATTTGGTTAATGTGTATAACTAATAAAGCTAAATGAACAAAATGGGAATGTTACATTGTATGGATAATCAAGTGTTGTTTCATGTGGTTTGATGAGACTGCTAGGAAGGAATTATTATGCTATAAAAATGAATATAAAATTATGCTTCTCTTCAACAAAAATGTCTTATTTAAAAGAATCAAAATGAAGAAATGATATGAAGACAAATGAAAGCAAAGTCATGATGATACACTTCATAAATGCACAATATGTCCATCTTAATTATACTACTCTAAAAATATACAGTTCAACACAGGTTAATTACTGCATAACTGAACCTTGCCACTGAATGAAGACAGTGCTAGGTAAAAAGAAAAGTGTATGTAATTATAAGTTCCACAATGCTACATGTATGATAAATAAAAACAAAACATAATTCTTCATTACTTTTATGGGGAAAATTGAGAATTAATTCAGGTTAGAATACAGTAACAATGAGTAATTTAGCGCAGTGGCATAGCAAAGTGCACTACTGTTGCCTTTTCTAATGCTTGACTATATAGTCAGAACACTACATTTTAAGGAGAATTTTCTGTAGCTCGGTGGTAGAGCACGGGAGGGTGTTTCACAAAGCAATATTTTGTCATCATGACAAATTTGTCATAATAACAGATTTTTATGGTGTCAATATAAGAACATTTTGGCCTAAATTTTGCCAAAACTTTGCCAAATTTTAGCCAAATTTGTATAATTTAGCTAAATTTTAGCAAAAATTTCGCCAAAATTTGGGCAAAAGGTCTTCGTAATGCCACCATAAATATCTGTCATTATGACAAATTTGTCATGATGACAAAATATTGCTTTGTGAAACACCCTCCTGGTCTAGCAATATTGGGGTTGCAGAGGAGTTCATCTGGAACTCAGTTTCCATTGCTAATTTTTGTTGTATTTATTTAGAATTTACAACTAATCCTTGTAGTGTTTATTCTAATTCTAAATTTCACAACACAGCAAAGTATTACTAGGAGCACAACTATCTACCAGCTAACTAATAAAACATATTAATAATGGGAGCATTAATATAAGCAAAACTTAGTTATTGCTAATAACTAATATCACATATATACATTTATATCTAGCGTAAGATTTTGCAGTATGAATGTGAGTGGTGGTGGTGGGGGGGGGGGGGGGGGGGGGTTATTGGGGGAGGGAGGAGGCCAAACAGGGGGTAATACATGTATACCAGTTTAATAAAAAAGTACATTTTAAGCATTTTTACAATTTCAAACAATGGTAAGCTCAACTGACATATATGTAGTGTACAAGCAATAACACCAACTATTACAGGTATATATGCATGATATGCAAAGTTCATAACAAGTTTTTAATCAATATAAGCTTGAACAAGCCCTCACAAAATTAAAATGCACCCATACAAAAACTTTAATAAGCCTGATCAGATTGAGAAACAGACAATCATACATACAGTACAAGGGTTAATAGGGAGAAATCAATGTGCATAAACTTGAATACATGTACATTAAAGGGGTAGTCCGGGCCTGATAAAACCATTCGTTATTTGAATAAGCAGAATAAGAGGTATAATTGGTGAAAATTTGATCAAAATCGGACAAGAAACACGGGAGTTATACCGATTTGAACATCATGTAGTAATGAGCGATCGTTTCAAAATTGCCGCCATATGCAACATTATTGACGAGCAACTCGCCATGCCTTTAGTACATGAAAATACACTTATTTCTCATTTTCGTTGCTAAAAATTAATTTTTCTCTGCTTGTTTTCACGAATTCATAGAATAATATCGATGGGCCAACCTCTTTGGAATTTGTAAGCTCATAAATTTGCTTTGTTATTAAGAAAATTTAATTTTGTTTAAATTTCCATGTAGAAGTCAAAATGGCTGCAGCTCGCAAGTGACGTCACGATCGATAGCAATTGCGAACGATACTAAAAATCGGAGCAAAGTTCATCCTGTCATAACTTTTTTATTGCTCCACCGTTTTGGCTCAGATTTTCGATCATGATTCTTCATATTCACTTCATTTTATAGCAAACATCACATTTCTGGGGTGGAATTCCTCTTTAATAGATTGGTCGATTCCTGTGCACAGCTGTTCAGATATCTGCTTCTAAATCCAAGGTATTTACTGTAATAATAATAATAATAATTGTCCATTTTTATATAGCGCTTTATTACAGTTAAGTCTCAAAGCGCTTGGAGCATTATTATGGTGGCTTTAGCCGAGCAGCCTTATTCAAGCGCTCAATCATTTAAAGGAATAAATTCCTGCAAGTACCCATTTACTACACCTGGGTTCAGAGCAGCAAATGTGGATAAAGTATCTTGCTGAAGGACTATGTCATTAAAGCTATGCTATATTAAAGGACAATGAAATCCAGACAAATTGTTGTACGCACTATAAGACACCAAATATAATGAATAGTCCCTGAAAATTTGAGCACAATCGGTCAAGAAATAAGAAAACTATGGCTCTTTGAATAGAGCCATGTATTTCTTCAAGTGACTCAAATTGGCAATGCACTCTGGCAAAGTTGTGGACAACTCCCCATATATTTTGTACACAAAATTTCCATTTTGTTAAATTTTCTCAAAATGTATGTTTACCCTTCGTTCGAGTTCAACATATGTTTTGTAGAATGCTTGTATACATAACATATCATGAGTTGGGGGAATGAAAAAATGTGACTATGAAGAAAACTGTAAAAATGGGAACTTTTGTGTACAAAACATATGGGGAGCTGTCCACACACTTATCGGAGTGCGTTGCCAATTTGAGTTCCCCATAGGAATATATTGACATCTTCAAAGAGCCGTAGTTTTCTTGTTTCTTGCCCGATTATGTTCTAACTTTCAGAGATTATTCCTTTTAATCTCCTCAAGACTATGAAAGCAACATTTTGCTTGGGTTTCATTGCCCTTTAAGTTAAAACAAAGTTATATTTCAGAAGATTGACATTTTCTTGATGTGAGTAACACGATTGCTATTCATGATAAATGATATGTCAGTAACATGGTCTATATACTACTAATGAATGAACTGATTTATATTATAATTATCCATGGATTGTATTTCAATGAAAGCTATAATTAAAAGAAACTTCTAGAATGATGAAATGAGTAATATAATATTTAAAAAATATAATCTGGTGCATTAGGTAAAGTAAAACTGGAAGTATTACTTTTACATTTTGTAATTAAATCAAAGCGGCAATACCAAGCAAACTTGGATGAAATGGCAGGGTGCTACCACTAAATATTCTTTTTGGCTTTTGAATCCTGCAAATATCTATGTTCTCATTATCAAAAGTATACGCTTGCAGTAGCCATACAAATATTGGCAAAATGCAAAAGGCAATGGGATATATATTTGGCATTACTGCGATGCTTTGCTTGGAATTGCCAAATGATGATTCAAAATTATAGTGGGTTGAAGCTAAGATGAAATTATGTCTACTTTTGTAATGATCATATTAAAATAATAATGTGGTCTAATGATGAATCTACAGTATATGGTGCAATGGGCTATTAGTGAATTTGGAATGTGTGACATAAAAACTTGTAGTTGTTTTGTTTAATTGCCTTTGCCACGGTCCGACGAGTCATCCCGGTCTCCTTTCGCTTCCGAAGCGCCGCTCTCGGATTTTAAACTCTCCCGCTTTCTCCCTGTTTGTACGGTTGCCATGGAGAAAAAGGGTTTTTAGAAATATTAAGTTCTTTACTGGAAGTGGCTTCACTATAGTCTTCTAAGTTACAAACACTTGTCTTTTATCATCTTGCTCACTACCATCAGCCCTATGATTCAAATTTGTTGGGAGAAAAGGTTGAGATACAAGGTAAACATTGTTGTGCATTCATGCATGTACTTCTCTACAAGTCTGAACATTTCAATCATTACATTTGTTTACTTCCTTCTCTAATTATAATACAGCAAAAATGGACTAAAAGATTGCAACATGTAGAATTATAATCATTTATATATATTTATTATTTTCCAAAGACCACAACCGCAGGATATTTTGGGCCAGTCCTGAACAGGTAAAGAGGATTTAATGAGGCAAATTCCTTCCCTTGGCTTGATTCAAATTTGTTGGAAGAAAAGGTTGAGATACATCCATGTACTTCTCTACAAGTCTGGAAATTGCAAGCGTTACATTTGTTTACTTACTTCTCTGATTTAATTTGACCCATTCAAGACATTTAGATTTTGCTATGACATAGCAACAGTGCGCCACAAGCATTTGAATGGACAGATGCGTGCAGTGTAAATATGTAGAATTATTATATTTTAAGTTATTATTTTCCAGACCACAACCTGCAATAGGGACCATTACAAATCATTATGAAATGGCAAAGACAAGATAAATGCTCAACTACCAATCCATAGTCCCACCAAGTCTTGCTTGAATTATGAAGCTCAACTTAACAAAGTACGTTTACATTACAAGAAGAACTTATATTGTATTGTATTGTATTGTAATCAACATACACAATGTTCTATTACTTGTGAAACAGGGATATGGTTTTGATCTATAGGTACACAAGAAACATTTGTTCTTTCTTTTAAATTTGTATGCAAACAAAGGTGTTTGAGAATAAAATGTCAAATTATATAATTTAAAAAAAGGGACTACCTGTAATATATATACTGTGTATAGATTACTTTATATATTTGTGATGCAAAGACTAATAAAACTATAATTATGATAAATCATGAAACATTTAGCAAAAGAGTAATTTATATACAAAGCAGTGCTACAGTAATGCATCTAGTTGGCCGGCATACAATTCCCATGGTATCATGTATGAGTTAGTAAGATGTGGTATGAGACTAATATAAATGTATAAATTGATTTTCACTTCTCCTAGTATGGAAATATATGTTGTCCACAATATCATATGTGATGATGTGTAAATATTTTGTACTGCACTTCAACTTGCTGTTTATAAAATTGTATGTCATTATTATTTTTAAATTAAAACATGGATATTATAAATACTGTTATATACTATGAAATTATATTGTAATAATTGCACTAGTGTCACCAATACAGCAAATGGCTGGAATTCACAAAGGTGGTTTGAACTTAGACCACAGTTTAAAATGAACACAGTTCTATGGAGTGCTGCATATTTTAAAATTTTAAAGTTTTACTCCTCCAGGCTAGCTGGTAAAACAACGAAGCAAAGATTCTTTGAATAACAATTGATTCATTATTTCAGTTTTAGGACAACATTTTATATTGTTTTGTAATTTTAACGTCAAATTCCTTTCCTGATCTTGGGAATGAGAAATAAACATGCGGCTTTCCATAGAACAGTGGGTAGGTAAACCATGGTTTAAGTTAAATCCATCTTTGTACATTCCAGCCATTACGTCAAAATCATTTCATACCATTGAACCTTAATATTTTGGCTATAAACATTTGGAAAGTCCAAATTCTACCAGTCCAAGCCGGTTACCAGAAAAAGACAAGTTAATATCAAGGGTATATGAAGTTGTGGGGTGAAAGCTACATCCTTACGTCCCTCTAAAACCATAGCGCTAGTGAATATCCACTATTTGTATAATCAGTGACATAGCTGGGAGGGGGGGGGGGGTGCCCCCCTCCAATAATTTGACAATCAATAACAGGGGAAAACCTGTGTAAAAAGAATACATAAAGTGTGCCCCCAACAATAATTTGAGTGCCCCCCCCCCTATCAGTCCGACCACACTACGCCGCTGTATAGTACGTACAATGTACTACTGTAAACAAAGAGATACAATGAAGTGAAAGTTACAGAACCGTTGCCAAATGATATGAAAGAGTCTCTGAATCTATCAACTTTTCAGAACAGACATCCATAATGGAATCGTGTTGGTATTCTTTGCCCTTTACTGATGTAGATAAAACACAAGATGAAAAGTTCCTGTTTGAGTCATCATGAAAAAAAAGAATATTTAAAATCTAACCAACAAAATACATACCCGGCAAACAAAAATTTATTATAATAGCTTTGAACAAAGCTTTGTTTCGTCTCATTTACTCATCAAAAATTCTGAATAGTACGTTATGCAGTTGAAGACATTAATTTCTTTCTCAGATAATGGGAGTTGAAATTCTAGGGCGAGTTATGATTCCTTTCATGTATAAATCCAGCCAAATGTTTGAAATTGAAAATTAAATTAGGAATAGTAAAAAAATATATTATAATCGGTACAAAGCAGGGGCACCAGGGAGGTCAGATTTTTAAAAATGAAAGAAAAAAAAGGGTTTGATAGGATTTTGTGGAAGTTAAGATAATAGGATGAAATAATACAATTGATGTAAAAAAAGAAGATTCTAAAGATAGATTAAATGTTGCTTGTAAGTATCGTTTTCCATGGTGGTGTATATATACATGTAATACGTGTGGTTTGCGGTTGCACCATGTGAGAGGGTGCAACCGCAAACCACATGTATTAAAGATAGATTAGGAATACTCAATGGAGATACATGTACCTGTACAGTGGGTGAAAGCTGCCGATATTGAGGGTGCGCAAATAATGAAGTAAATAAATAAATAAATAAATAAATGAACATCTAAAATTGCGGGGTTGCGTGAATGAAAAGATGGATCGATACACATGTAAAGAGTATAATGTAGATCAGTGATATTTGCCTCGTCTCGGCCGGGACGGGGAATCGGTCTTCTCTTCTTCTAAGTCCTCTGGGATTTTGTACTCGTGAAATAAGGCGGTCGAGTGATACGTATCGTTCTGTTCCACTGGAGGGACGTGTGCAAAACATAGAGTACTCATAATTCAACTAAAAATAATGTAATACGCGTGGTTTGCGGTTGCACCATGTGAGAGGGGAGGATTGGTGAGTCCTGAAAAGGACTGATTGTATTCTTCTAGGATAGTCCTAAAAAGGACTGTGGTAGTTGTAGAAAGGACTGTTGGTAGTCCTAGAAAGGACAAATAATGTGTAACTATACTCTATACTATTCAAGAGATCATCACATAAGAAGCGCTCTAAGTGTATTAAATATGCAGTCTGGAACATACTTGTATTCTGGTGGTTCTATAGATGTGAAAATACCTACTTTGTGTAATTACACTTCTGAAAAAATAAATAATAAAAATAAAAATATGGAGCATAATGCATAAAACATTGTGCTGCGATAGGTTAATCTTGCAACTAAATTCACTGAATTTCCTGAACTCAACTTTAGAATTTAACACAACTGACCATGGCATAGAGAGAGTTGCAATTGATCCAAATTTGTAAATCCATTGAATTGTTGCCCAAGCTAATAATTTGTACAGTATAACAATGACAAAGTTGTGTTTGATTGGATCTACACTTCTCATTAAAAACTACGCAAGGCGTAATATGCACATCCAAATGCAAAATTGAGATATCTTGCTATTTTCGAAGTTACGTTCAATTGAAACTTGTGTATGCGATTAGCCCCTCGTCCATACTTAACCCCTTGACTACGGGAACCAGGTGGGTTATGTACGAAGTCTATGGGGATTTTAGAAACTTGAATGGAACGGGTCAAACAATTTAAAACTTCTATAAGTGAGACTACCAAGGATTGAGATATAATGTGCTTATTATTCTACAGGGCAACTATATTGTGCTGGCCTGGAATGACACTTACTTCGTAGCAGTTCAAGAAAAACTTTTAAAAAGAATAATGTTCACCGTTGGCGCATTCAAAGTTATTTGGGAAAAACAATATAATAAACAAGATAAATTTATAGTTAATTAAATTGTTTCATCAACCACAAACAGAAGAGTGTATTAAATGGTTTTGAGTTCCCTGATATAGAAACATCACCATCTATTACACAAGTACCAATGTACATTACCATGAAAACCAACAAAGTTCTGTCTTATCAACAAAATCGTCGCTGGGCAATTAAAAGGACAAATTGACGGTATCGATAGCAAAAAACGATACTTACTTTTTTGGAAGAAACAACATTTTGACATTTTGGGCAATAATATTTTTAAAATGCCAAATCCAGTAATCTTGTTTAGTGAAACAGTTATGTAGGCTATAAAGCAATCAAGTCGTTTAATTTGGCCTACGCTCAGTTCTTTTTAACGGAGTTATTTACGCATTTCTGAATTTGCCCTTTTTACATGCACGATATCGCGTCGATATTGGGCATGAAAAAGGACAAAATGCGTACTGCCCTTTTACGCGCATTGATAATGCACAGGCAATGCGCGCAACTTGGCGCAATAATGGGCAGCTAAAAGGGCAAATCCCTTTTTGTCCTTCGTATTGCCCATATGATATATATTTTTGATTTTCTCAAAAAGTTGGGCACATATGGGAATTCTAAACATATCATCGGATAGGTTTTAAAGAACTCTATCTGAAAATAAAATAAAAACAAAATCGATATTCGACGATAATATCGGCCATTTTGCCCTTTTTATTGCCCAGCGACGAAATAACAATCATATATACCACATACATGGACATATCACTGTATTACAAATAACAAGACAGTTTTACCTACATGGAATTGCACATGCATAAAGATCAGTCTTAAAAAAACTAGTACATGAACTACTCTCATAACAAACGTATACACATAATTATAAAATCACAACCTTGCTACACTACATTACAATCTACTATTACATATTACACACTTGACCATTTTTTACTGCAAATGCCTAGCTATTCTAGTGTTATCTGCTATTTAAACTAATCTATTTTATCATAACATTTCAACTGTTTTATTCTGCTAAATTGTTAACAAATGCTCCTGGTAACCTGGAGGCTTACCAGAGGTTAACCCGACATATTATGTACACAAGGTGGATTTCAAGCTGGTTATTCAGGGAGGGAATGCACAAACATTTGAATGTGTTAGTTAACCTAAATATCTGTCAATTGTGTGTGTGTGTGTGTGTGTTCCTGTAAACTGGGATAAACCCTGGTAAACACACCATCAATGGGATACCCATTATAATGGGCATCCTCACTTTCCAACAGCTCCATACAGTAATTCAGGGATTGTTTTAGGGGCTGTAAGTATGATTTTGATTCAATTTGTTTCATATTTTAATCCCTTATTAGCTCATTTTACCGATTTTTAAACAACAGGGGTGTATGAAGAATGTGAGAATATTATGTTTCTGAGAAACTTTAAGTATGTGTGCACTGGGCAAATCAACCTGTATACATATTACATACCAACAAACCGGGGACACACACAGAAAATGTGCATATCCCTGTTTAAAGTTTCGATGACCTATCCCTGTATGAAGGCCCTAACAAAATGTATTGGTGTATGTCTGTGCGTCTGTTTGGGTGCATTACGCACACAACAAACGTGCATAACCCTGTTCAAAGTTTTGATGACATATCCCTGTATGAAGGCCCTTTAATACAAGAATGTGTGTGTGCGTGTGTGTGTGTGTGTATGTCTGTTTGTGTGCATTGTGAACATATTTACCTTTCAGTTCGTTCTTCTCCAGATCCTTGAGGACCTGGACGAAGGCCCAGCTGCTCTCAGACAGGGGCCAGCTCTTCCTCAGGACCTTTGCCTGCACGATGTACTTATGAGGCTTGAACTCCTCTTCATCACCCTTGGCGAGGTCCCCTGAACCCCTGCTAGCTCGCTATTAGGGAGAAAATAGGAAAAAGGAAATTGTGTGAATAATTTCCCAGGAATGGATTGTTCATGTATGAACAGAATTAATTAAAAGTGAATGAAAGCATAGCCCTACTCTCTGAAAGAGGCTAATGCTTCCTCAGGACCTTTGCCTGGACGATGTACTTATGAGGCTTAAACTCCTCTTCATCACCTTTGGCGAGGTCCCCTGAACCCCTGCTTGCTCGCTTTGAGGGAGAAATGAGTGACAGGAAAATCTGTTAATAAGTTTCAAGGGATGTATTGCATAAACAAAATTAATTAAAAATTATGAAAGCATAGTACTGGTCTATGGAAGAGGGCCAGGACCTTTGCCTGGACGATGTACTTGTCACCTTTGGCAAGGTCTCCTGAACCCTTGCTAGCTCGCTGTCTTGGAGAAACAAGGAAAGTGGAAATCACTTTGATCTGAGAATGTATTCAAGAAATATCTGTACAACTCATGGAGGCCTGGTCCAGCTGCTCTCAGACAGGGGCCAGCTCTTCCTCGGGACCTTGGCATGGACGATGTACTTGTGAGGCTTGAACTCTTCTTCATCACCCTTGGCGAGGTCCCCTGAACCCCTGCTTGCTCGCTTTTATGGAGAAACAAGGGAAATCCACTAATAAGAATGTTTGATTCAAAATGATTGAAAGCATAGGCCTGGTAAATAAAAAAGGGCCAGCTCTTCTTCAGGACATTGGCCTGGGTAGAATGATCGCTCAGAGAATTGGAAAGGTCCACTCTTGCTTGCTCCTGTATTAATCTCTCCCCCTTTGGATGTCCCCTCTTTTGTTCTTGTTCATCCTAGCCTGTTTTATGTAGTATTTAGCTTCATGTAAAAATAATGCACTCATCAATCAGCCCGAACGAAGGATCTGCAAGATTTGATAGCTCGGCTACATACTTTGATTTAACAAGGACATTTTCATGGTCCCAATTCCTCATTGTAAAGAGCTTCCTCTGTATCAAATGTGAGTGGTACTCACCGATGCTCTGCCATCATGGCTGCTAGCAGAGTGAGGCTTCTTCTTGGCAGATCCGATACTGACGCTACTGCCATGGCCCCTGCCACCTCTAGCAGCTGCAGCGAAATAAAAACCACGAAATGAAGGAAATAAGTATAAGTGTTCATCAAGAGTTTGGTTCATAAATCAAGACGTCAGAAAGTGCATCATAATATTAAAAATAACATTTGTATTGTTACATTGAATAATAATTCTCTATTAATGACATGCACACACATGTTAGAAAACTGTATTTAATTAATTACATAATTGTGTCTTCTTGTTTTCTTTGTAACTGATTAATTGTCAACACACACCTGAAATAATACCCTATAACTCGAACAGTGAGTCAATTCTAGACAAATGTAAACTTATCAGGGACAATTTGATTTGAGAATAACAGTTGAATGTAAACCCGAGTCAAAATATCCAAGCCAACGCTTATACAGCAAATCTATGTATTTTTCATGGAACTGTTTAACCATATTCTCATGACATCAATGTAGTCACAGTGATTCAATTGGAAAATTGGAAAGTTTAAATTGGAAGTTTAATTGTTTGAAATAAAAGCCACTGCTTCATCTAAAAGTTCTTTTATTTACGCCAACTGCTCCCCAGGGTGTGGTTTAACATAAAAAGATTACTGTTATTATTATTAAATTATATAGTCATGTAGATACAGTAAAATAAGGCTGAAATATATATCACTCACATGAACGAGACGATCTCTTCTCCTCCTCCCCTGGTTCACGGTCCCTCAGGAAGGTGAACGCGGGGATGACGGCATGACCTTTGCCCCCCGTACTCGCCACGCTCTCTTCGTTGTCTAGTACCTCGAGACTGATGTAGACATCAGGTTTGGATGTGCACAGCTGAATACTGGCGACATGGTCCTCTGTCGGCCTAACCACGTACCTAATACAAAATACAATTAAGTAAATCATTACATATTTTAGTACAATTCTAACAGTATGCTGTACCCGCCACACTCTCTTAGTTTTAATTTAAAAACATTGTCATGTGTAAGTTACCCTGTCATGCCTAATGATTTAATATCAACAACCATATGTTAGACTATAGCTATCACAGAAAAACAGACTGTTGCCTTAACATTGTCCTTGATTGGAATGTAATTATCTCTGCTATCTTTTGGCGAAAAGCTACTGTACTATTAAATGAAGTAGGCTCATTCACAAGAGATACCATGAGGATGTTTTTTAATCATCCAGATCAACTCTCACACAACATGCATTCTCTATAGATATATATATCACAATTACTTTTGAGCACTAACCTCATGATGATAGTGTCCTTGTTTGGGATGTAATAGTCTCTGATCTCCTTCAGCAGGAAGCTGCTGTTGAGGTTGTCCCGGGCCGGCTGCGGAAGGGGGCTGGACGAACCAATCAGACGCATCCTCCACCTACCACTGGCCAGCGGCAGGTCGGTGGTTCGAGCCTCGGCAAGGAACGTGTAGCCCCTCTGGACAAAAGAGAGTTTTGTTTGTAGAGTGAAAGTTAGTGCTGGGAGACTCATGAAGTCTCTTTGGTATCATCATCACCACCATCATGACCATCATCAACCACAGTTATTTTAAATATTATTGTTATCATTATAATTATTATTTTCATATCATTGACATCTTTTTTTTTCTGTACCAAAACCAAAACCTTGTACTCATCAGAAGCTACCCTCTGGAAGACCCTTGGAACCTATTCTCCAGGATTGTTGTCATCAAACATCAACATCGTCATTGTTATCATCATCGGCATTGTCATCGTCATCATCATCACTGTATAATCATCATCATCATCATCATCCACATCATTGTCATCCTCATCATCATCATCCTCATCATCATGATCATGATGATCATGATCCTCATCATCATCATCCTTATCATCTCCGATATCGTTGTCTACAGCACCTAGCATCACTTATTACCAATCATCATAATTTTCATCACCATCACCACCTCATCATCGTTGTCCTCCTCCTCATCATCATCATCATCATGGACTCACCCTGTTCTTCTTGTACTCGTAAGGAGCAACCCTCTGGAAGACCCTTGGTATCTCCTCTCCAGTATCATTGTCCACTACCCTCAGCATACAGGTTGGGATGGAGCAGTAGAGCTTGGGTACTACTAGCAGTGGCTCTTGGACATACAGCACATCCCTGGAAAAAACAACAAAACATTTAAAATGAATGATTTCAAGACTGAAATTGTGGAACAGTAATCTACCACTACCCCTAACCTCAGCCAAGGTAATAATGCTCCGAGCGGTTTGAGACTTAACTGTAATAAAGCGCTATATAAAAGTGGAAAATTATCATTATTATTGTATACAGGTGGGAATGGAGCAGTAGAGCTTAGGTACAATCAGCAGTGGCTCTTGGACATACAGCACATCCCTGCATAAAACAAATCCATAATATATATATATTACAAAAATATCAACAGATCAACTTGGGTGTACAGCACATCCCAGGCCTGACAAAAACAGAGAATATCATAACAACTATCAACAGATAGTGAGATGGTGCATTGTAGCCATAACAAACAGGCCCATCAGACCAAGAAAGTGTTACAGTATCACTGTTTCAATATCTTGGACAATACTATCTCCATTAAAAAGTTCATCCAATTATGAAAGACATTTATTACTGTTAATAGATAGGGGTACATGCGTTGCTATTAAAGACAACAAACCAAATTTTGCGAAAATAAAGAAGGTAAAATTCTGTATTAGTTTTTGGAAGGATGTAATGTGGCACTAGGACCAAATCCACTTTGAACATCAATTACCAAATTTAAACAAAGTTTGACATCAACTTTTCTGGATGAATGGAGCAAGATACAAGACAAACTTACCTAAAGACAACAAACCAGGTGTTTGGAGGTTGCTCCTGGTAGTTTCCCTGGAAGTCAACGTAGGAGATCTTGTTCCATTCGTCCTGGAAGAAGGTGAAGTGAGGCATGAGGTCTGGGTCGGTCTTGAACATCGTCCTACATGATGGGGATCGGGGAGAAAACAAATACTATCATCTCATTCTAGGTTGATTAGTGTTGAAGAATCTCATCATCATGTAGATTCTATATATGGGTACGTTTGGAAACAGTTCATTAACAATATAACTAGTTTTCTTCTGCAGACCCATGCACAAATTAAGTTTGATGATGTGTTTTCAAATCATAACTTTTTCTGGAAACCTATTTTTCAGAACTTTTTTGGTGGAATGGACTATAAAGTTACTCTCTTTCATTTATTAGAAATGTTTGGGGGTGTTGGTTCCCTTTAACGTACAAATAGATGAACAAATAAAATGTAAATCAAGTCTGAATTAAAATTCTCCTGACTGACCTGAAGAGATGCAGAGCATATTGTTCCAGGTTTGGTTCTAATAGACTCCAGGATCTCTGCAGCTGTTCCTTGATATTCGCAAACTCATTGCAGTGATGTTGTACAGTTATAACTTTCCAGTGGATAAATACAAATCTGAACACATCAATCGTAAATATCTTTAACGAAAGGGAAATTTGCAAAAAACAAAACTGACCTGAAGAGATGCAGAGCGTGTTGTTCCAGGTTTGGTTCCAATAGACTCCAGGATTTCTGCAGCTGCTCCTTGGCCTTCAGGTTGACCTCAGTGCCTGGGAGGGGCAGAAATAATAATAATTTTGATTTATACAAGTCATGTATAGCGCCTTATGTGATTGATCATCATCTCTGAGCGCTTTTCAATGTTATTATTACCTAGCAGCGGACTACCACTATTTACCATTACAATGCAATATGTCAAGCCATATCAAAACTCATCAACGAGAAGACCTAATTAGCCATGCTATGAAACATGCTCCCCTTACCCACACTTAGGTACATTACAGTAGCATTGTGTGGAGATCAACCTCTTCCGCCTGCTGCACTATCCAAAACATAAACAATTTTTGTCGGCCGATTTCTCCCTAAATTTAGCAGAAAATACAAACAAACTTTCGTTTATGTGATCCCTAAGTCATATACTTTGATAATAATTACCGACTTTGTTGTTTTGAAGATTGCAAAATTTAGAAAAAAAAGGATTATTTCCCGTCTGTTTTCATTACTGATGCATTACTGATGAACGGTACAGTGTATGAATAGGCAGTATGGTAATATCCCGTGTATAACCATATATTGCGTGTAAATGGTCCACCTGAGTGGACCATTGTACTTTGTAGATGTGCCCTTACCCACAATTATGTTGACAAACACCCAGAGTTTCAGGGATGCAGCAATGCCCAACATCATAAAGATGGCGGCGCCTCCCACTCCTGCAGACACTTTAAACATAACCAACAGAAAATGCACCTGCACAGTAGCACCAAGCACCTGTAAATAGAACATCACATCCACGCACCTCACTGGCACTGCCTCTCCAGGACAGCACGCAATGGCGCTTTTAAGACGATATTTTGATCAAGTATCAAGTATAAGATGAAACACAAGACAAAACATATCCCCCACCCATGAACCGAACTACAAATGTTGAATTCTCACCGGGTGTTCTAGCATTCCTGACTTTGCGTACGTAGGCTCCTTTCCAGTAGCGGCCCACAATCTCGGCTGCTGCCTCCTCTGCATCAGTAGCATCCCTACAATGATCAAATCATAACAGACAATTGGTTCATATATCACCTATACCAGTGATTCACTAATATCTGTTATGGGGTGGTCTTGAACAAA
The DNA here is from genome assembly GCA_037951105.1 of Echinarachnius parma. NCBI lineage: Eukaryota > Metazoa > Echinodermata > Echinoidea > Clypeasteroida > Echinarachniidae > Echinarachnius > Echinarachnius parma. The sequence continues at coordinate 69,440 of JBAMJV010003921.1, read as the reverse complement.
AACGGAATGGCATACTTCCCATCTACAAAGGGTATTTACTGTGGCAGGCAAGAGTGGCGATTGATTTACTGGCCACAATTTTGGCTGAAATTTCAAACCTAATCTGTGTCACTGAATTTGCTCTAAAACAAAAAGTGCCTTACTGAAATTGTGGATCTTGGTATTATTGTTCTCGGTAAAATATCATCTATCTAGTAAAACTGGTTGTTTGGTTCCCATTTCATGGGAAGTATGCTGGTTGTTTTTATTCTGGGCCACCCTGTATAGTACACATTAAACAAATAGGGACTATGCAACGTACCTTACCAATAATGCTACACTTTCAACATTACAAAAATTATACTTATTATCAAATATCATGAAAATATTGTCTACAAAATAAGAATGCACCTATTTGCCAATATGTCTAGTTTTATATCTGATCACACTAGAATCCATTTGATTGAATTTGTAGTTGTGTATTTAAAAAATATCCATTTATGAAGTTTGAATAATCTTTGAATATCTTTTTTAAAGATACATACCGTATTTGCCGGTGTATTACCTGCTCCGGTGTATTAACCGCATCCCTAACTTTGGGGTTCTCCATGAAAAAAAACATGTTTTGATAGTATAATTCTTGATTTTTAGATGGTCAAAATGTGCCGAGGATAAGTAAAAACATCCTTCTTTTTCAGAGAGTTTTGGTCTATGAAATATAATTCAATTTACTGAAGTCTCTGAAGCACATAAAGGAAATTATGAGCCCCTTCCCCGATCAATCCATAAGATTTTTTGAGCTTATCAGAAAAAACAACACGGAACACTATACATTGGACTGTAATAAATTCTAGAAGAAAAGCGAAGACAAAACAACAAAAATGAATCAAAACGGAGATAAAAAAAAACTGTACCTTAATATGTTATTCCTTCTTACAAGTTCAGATTTGAAAAGAGTAAATTCTAGGCTTTTTTTGCAGATGAAAAATTGTGATCATAACTTGCAAGTGGTGGGGAGAAAAAGTGTGCAGCATTGATACAATTTGACTGATATTACCAATCAATCACGATAGGATGATTGCTAATTTCAGTCAAGGCACATATTTTCTCTCTAGATTGCAAGTTACGATCGCAATTTCTTATCCCCAAAAATAGCTTAGAATTTACTGTTTTCAAAGGTAGATTCAACAAAACTTGAACTTGTAAGAAGGAATAACATATCAAGGTACAGTTTTATCATCTCCGATTTGATTCATGTTTTGTTTTGTCTTTGTTTGTCTTCTAGCGTTCAATACAGTCCCATGCATAGTGTTTCATGCTGTGTTGTCCTAGTGGGGATTTTCGTGCCATCTCCGTGTACAACAAACCGCACCCCCCTTTTTGTCAGTAATTCCGTCGGGAAAACCATGCGGTTAATACACCGGCAAATACGGTATATTTTTTATAAATCCGAGCATCCCTCTGAAAGTCTGAATGTTTGTACTCACCTATCTACCCAGTGTTCTGGAACTTCAGCTGTTTGGAAGAACAATTTACAGATTATTTATCATTTAGGATATAACATTACAATATATATCATTTTATTTACGTCACTATTTGAATAAAAACAAACAATCTTGTAATGTGACATTTCAATACAGTATCCAACCATCAATGCTCTGTATTTAAAAGAACATAAAAAATGTGGCCAATATAATTATGTTTTATTTTATTTTGTTTTTGCCTTCAGCCAAGTCACTTTATGTCATATATCAGCTTCTATGTATTTTGTACACTTTGCAATCTTAAACAAATCTGAGTTGTAAACAGACTTTGAAAAGAAAGAAATGTATATTATGAAATAATAACTTTTCAATGAAGTATGGGTATATAAGATTTGCACGAGCTTTCAATTATATCAAATACTGGTTTGTGATAAAAAGGAATGACCTGTTTATACAAGGCACTCATGATAATAATAATAATAATAATAATGGTGGCTTTGCGCACGTTCCGTCTTTGGACATTCACGGCGCATCACTATTATTACCCCGGTCATAATTATTATGCAAAAAAAAAAAAAAAGGGGCAAAATCAGTGATGTGCGTTACATGGTGGGTGTGGATCAAATGACCTGTGAAAACCAAGGTAAAGTGGTGATTATCAGTCAGGATGTGCTCATGTAGGATACACTGCAATTAAACAAGAGGAGGCCCATGTACATGTACATGTGCAAAATAAGGTCTGCATTAAATGTGTGCAGAAAATATAACAATTTATCTGAGATTATTAATAAATAAGAAGATTAAAGTGTAGAATGTAGTACACAGTATGATTGATACGTGTATGCAGAGATGCCAACCTTTCCATTCAGTTTCAGGGAGGATTCTTTCAGAAATCAAGGGGGTTTCAGCATAATAATGGAAATAATCTTAAAACAAATCAGGGAGGTATTGAGATTTGTGTGGTGTGAAAGATTAAAAACAATCCTTTTCAGGGAGCCTCCCTGAAAATCAGAAAGGGTCGGTATCTCTGAGTATGCAGGAGTGTGTGATGGAATCCAAATAAATCAGTGATAAATTAAACATACATATACATTAAGGCTGAGTCGGTTCGGTCGATCACACCGGTTACCGACCGTTTCAATCGGGACCCGGTTCGGTATATCGGGAAACAGTGCCCCGAAAAAAAAATAAATAAAATAAAATGTTAAAAAAGAAATTAAGATTATCACAATAATGTAGCGGAATTCAAATAAAAACGGGGCAATTGATATCATTTACTTTAAAGAGTGGTTATTTTCGAGAAATTCTTGGTTCATTACTTCGTTTGACAGTCAGAAATTGAACAGGAAGCGCAAAATTGCTAGTCATTTGAACGATATTGTCGGCGGATGTGCACACAATGTTAGTCCGATACTCCAGGGGAGTTGTCTGATGGATCTTTGTATGATCCAGCTGATGAGCCAGTGCATTCAAAAAGTGGCTCAAAATACGTTTTTTGGTCATTTGCACCATTTAAAAATGTTTTGATATTCTACTTACATGATTTCATGGCGTTTGACAGCCGAACAGAAACAAAAATGAGCCCCAAAACAATGAAAACAACTACTCAAAACATCGATAAAAAACGACTACATCGCTCCCATTCGCTCGTATACCCTGTGTGCAAGTTACGGGTCTCTTTTTCTTCCGCGAGATTCATACGCTGGGCCGGTGGAACTATGTTCCAGTCCGCCCTCTATCGGCAAGATCCATCCGCCAGGAATTGGGGAAGTCCCCGGCGGATGGATCTTGCGCAAGAAAAGAGACCCCGTAACTTGCACACAGGGTATACGAGCGAATTGGAGCGATGTAGTCGTTTTTTATCGATGTTTTGAGTAGTTGTTTTCATTGTTTCGGGGCTCTTTTTTTTTCTGTTCGGCTGTCAAACGCCATTCGAAATCATGTAAGTAGAATATCAAAATGGTGTTGATTGCGAAAAGGCTAATTTATAGCCACTTTTTAAGGGCATGCAGTGGCTCACAGTCACAAGCGATCGTACATGTGATGTTTCCCCCAGACTAGCGGGCTAAGTTTCTGTGAACCGTGTTGCGATGGGCAATGGTGAACAAACGATGAATTTACTTCGAAAAAATAAATACTTTTCATGCGAAACTGAGTTAATTCTGGATACTGTAACTATTTTCCCGTAAAGATTGATATGTAAATCCATTAAAGCCTCAGTATTTATTATGTTATTTGCATATAAAAAGAGCAATATAAGCCCCAAACAGTGCATTTTGCCGATGCGTGCACGATTGCGTGATTTTACCGGTCCGAGTTTCGACGGTAAAAATTTATCGGGATACCGGTTCCCGACCGGTAAAAGTTTATCGGGACCCGGTTCCGACAATTACCGACATGACTCAGCCTTAATATACATGTAGTGTCATCAAGACTTTCCAATAACAAATCCAACCACCATGAATGTGTAAAAAGGGAAAAGTGCAGGATAAAACAAAGTGCAAGATGCAGTACAGGGGGTGTTCCACAAAGTTTCAAAGTTGAACTTACAAACTATTTTCTTTTATTCTTTTGAAAATTTGTTGTAAATTTCTTTTAACCTGTTCAGGACGGACTGATTTTGCTATAACATGTATTCTCCATAGACCAGAGCCTGAATATTTTCGGGACCAGTCCCAAACGGGTTAAAAGGCATAACATGTTGATTCAATTCAAATCATTAATAATCTCTATTATTAAGGAGATTTCATGTTCTAGAATTTATGTAATGTCTATAATATTTGCATTTTTGCTTTTGAATGTGTTTCATACCAAGGCTACAAATGGCTTTCCATAACTGTTCGGTCTAACTTCAACTTAAGTTGGGTTTAAAAAGCCCCATTTCCTTTGCTAATTTTTCATTTTTATTATATAACTTCATCCCTATGTAAAGAACAACGTCATCAGTAAAAGTTAAATGGATATGAATGTTGTCATAGGTGCTCAAACACTATAAACTTGATCGTCGATCAAATGGGGTAATTATAAAAGTAAATGAAAACAATGTGCCAGGAATGCCAGATTAAGATATAACATTCTGTGGTAATAATTGCAGGTGCTAAGTGCAAACCCTCAACCAGGCAGTGATCAAATTCAATCATGTAGTTAATGAAGTGGCTGTGGGTAGAAGGAATAAATCTTGGGTCAGTATAGCCCTTGGTCACATATCACTGGATACCGTTAACGGACGCCAAACGTAGAGCAAAATTATCAATCCATTCGTGTGCGGTTTTTCTCCATTTCTTAATTGGCGAATGCATTCCTTGTCAGGCGATGTTTGTTGTTCTATCCGGCCGCATGTGCATGAGGCTATAGAGGCAACTTACCAATAGATAATTTGATTTCGCAAATATTCTATCCGTTGGCCATCTGTTTACGATATCCGTTGATATGTGACAACACCATCATGGTGCATAATGAGATACCAAACTGGCAGTGACAATTACAAAACAGAAAAAGTGAGGAAAAAAAATAGAGAGAAATGGCCAACACACCGCCTTGTGGTTCCTCCTCTGCAGTTTCTGTTCAGGAAAACAAAATGATAATACCAAGAATGGAAGAGGGTTGCAAATTGAACTAAGCTAAAGAGATACTAAAGAGATACCCAACATTAACCCATTCAAGACTGTTAGAAGTTGGTAATTACATGCATTCTCCATAGACCCTGGCCAGCCCGAGTACTTTCGGGATCAGTCCTCAATGGGCTAAGTGATCGAATCTCGAAAAATTGCATATGGGTCATACTAACTACAGTAGGATCCTAAAGGCAATGAGCTAGCAAATTCTTATTCAATTTTGGTAATTACATGTACATGCATTCTCTATAGACCCCAGCCTGGTGAGTATAATTGGGGCCAGCCTTGAATGGGTTAAAGATCTTTCTAAATCTACATTGCAGCTATGAGTACATACAGTGGCACCCGCATGGAAGTTGCCGCCTGGTGCACGAGCTAACACTAAAACCCTCTGCAGACAGAGCCGACTCGACCAGATCCGACTGGTTTCAATCAGGCTAGAGTTGGGCACGGTCGCTCGGATCCGATTCATCGTGTCGAATCGGCCTCGAATGACCTCCGACTGACTCTTGACTGGTAAAACCGGAGTCATGAGGCAACGCATACTGAGTTAATCAGGCTGAAAACCAGTCAGATCGGGTCGAGTCAGCTCTGTCTGTGCCGGGCTTAAGGCACAAGCTTAGGCATTTTAATGTACATATATCGTGCCCATTAGCACGCACCAGCTGGTAACTTGCACGCGGGCGCCAAGGTACAATAGGTTGAATAGTATCCTTCTACAAACTATGGAAAGGTGACTTGGGTACAGTAGAAAACAAACTTTGTGGAAAAATAGGTCCAATATAAACTAGCTATGAAAATATCAAGTTAAATAATTCATCTACTTTAGAGCTACATGGTAGTTATAAAGGTTCAAATGCACAACTTTGACAATGAAATTTGCTAACTACATACTATTTTGTAATATACATGTACATGTCTATGCCGAGCTACACATCGTCACTGACTTCTATTGCCGTAGTCATCTTTATAATTTTTGGCTATATTTCTGAAGAAAAAAGACATATGCTTCTTTTCATGCGTACAACTCTTTTAGTTGTACACTATCAGTGTGCTTTCACTACTATGATGAATGTGTTTTATGAAGGTGTTCTGCATATAGTGCATCATTGCAAAGTATACATTACCATCAGTATGAAATAGCTATCTAACAAGTTAAAAATTACTAAAAGACTATTCTGATCTACTAAATGGATACATGTGCCAACTACATAAGGTATATATTTGTGCATTTTCTAAAATATTCACTAGAGAAACCAAAGGGCAGAGTATTCCACGACATTCTAGAATTCAGAAACAGTAGAATATGACCAAAAGTTGCTACATGAAATAAATGATAAGGAACCTGTCTATAGAGACAACCTATCTAAAGTGGTCACTTCTTTGTTTCCTTTAGGTGGTCATAATAGACAGGTTTGACTGAAGTAGAACATGACTGAAAGTTGCTTTGAAAAGAAGTAAATAAAGAGAAATGTTAAGACCGTGAACTTACTCTTTCTCGACTTTGCTGACTTTCTCGAAGCGCCAGTTGCTGTTTGAAAAGAAATACAAACATTTAAGAGGTTATGTGGGATGCACAGATGACTATGTACATACAATTATAAAAACATATCCTTTATTACAGATTTAGCAGATTTCGTGAGCTGGTTATTGACTACCATTCGAGTAATTTATTTGTAACTTTATGACTGCGAATGCAATTTCTCTAACTTTTAAATTCAATGATTGTAGAATGTAGATGATCTATTTTTGCGTTTAAGAAATATTGTTCAGAAAATAATTTAAAGTAAACATATTTCAAATTGTAGTTATTCATGAAGAATATCCACCAACAGAACAGAAGTTCTTAAGTATTAGAATCTAATCAGACGCTGAGCTACTATTATTCTAATCATATCTAAAGAAAAATGGACATGGTTGCAAATTAGAAGCTGTTTTTTCTAAGCCATGCAGAGAAATCTTATCTATAAATAGGAAAAATTTTACTATCAAAGAAGTAAAATTAAATTTTGAAAACCATCAAGATTTAATACCAAGTTTTAAACTGAATTTACTGAAATGACAATGCAATTAATTTCAAAATTAAGCAAGATCAAAGCAATATTTAGTCAATTTGATAAACAAAAAAAAGAAGGCCAAACAAAACAATATCTCAAGCTATAAATGACATCTATCAAAACAAAATGGTAATAGTTCAATTAGCTTCTAGGAAGCAAAACTTAGTTGAACTTGTAGTTAAAACTAACTGAAATATAAATGTTAGCAAAAGAAAGCAAAGCATTCAGGTAAATCAAACATCTCACATGACAAGTCTGTTTTTGGTCACATAAAAAGAACCAAATTGTAGTGAAATATTAATGCAATACATGCATCTTGTCGGCATATCAAGCAAGAAGCAAACCATATCAGACAAGCAATTGAAAATCACATTTTTCTTTCTCAATTAATCTGCTTAAAGTGCTCCATTAACTTTGTATTTTCCCCCAAAAATAATATAATTTGTTGAGACTTCTAGCATATACCAAGTTCATTGTAAGATTCTTGAGAATGATATGTGAGATTTTCATAGAAAAGGATGTTTATCTAGTGAAAACAGAGAAAAACAATGTATGATTTTATCCCGACCATTTGTAATGTATCTGAATTCAGATACTATGGACAATTGAGTAATCAAATTGTGGTTAAAAGCATCTATAGATGCTTACAAATTCAGTCCTAAATAGCTCCATAATAAGGGAGACATTGGAAAATTCAAAACCCATTTCATTTTTCATTTACCATTAGCCAAACAACAAGGTACAAGAGAAGTGTGAAAGCTCCAAATGATTTCAGTTGAATTAAAAAAAAAGTTAATGGGTCACTTTAAAGACCAATTAAAAGTCTAGAGTGCACTCAGGGTCAAACCTCCAAACAAGAACAAGAACAAAACTAATCTTCTATATAGATACAAAAATAAAATGTTAGTGGCAAATGCAATGAAAACTGGTGATTAGTGTACCTCCTGAAGCCTCGCTGGTGAGATCTGATCAAGTGCATTGCATGATGGGAATGATCGATGCATGGTGGCACAATGTGCATGGGTGAAGAGTGAATGGAGTGGGGTGGGGTGGAGTCGGAGTGGGGTAGGGTGGAAGTGGGTGTGGTGGGATGGGATGGGAGGTGGAGGGGTGGGGTGGGGTGGGGTGGGAGGAATGAGCATGGCACAAGAAAACAAGCCAATTAGTTGTGACAATTTAGCTGCCAATTTTCCCAGACATAAGTCTCAAAACCATGCACACATTATTACAAGACTAAAATTAATTTCTTCTTCCTTTTTTGCAGCCCAGTCAGTCAAGTGGGATCACAACTTAAATTTAAAGTTAAATTTATTGTCCCCAAAGCCGAGTATCCATGATAATCTGCTAGTATTCCATCAATTTACATCTTAATAGAAATGCAAATTCAATGCAAATTCTAATAAATAGCATTGGGGATCTTTTGAAACTTGCTTCAAGTTTTTTTTTTTATAAATAAATTCAAGGCCTGAAGACCGCTTATAAAAAACAACAACCCTAAGTATATATATAAACACACAACAAATACCACAAGACAATTTCCTTGTTTTGTTGAAATAAGCAATCCACTTAATTTGTTGAGCATTACAATATGCATGAACACACAGCTCACTCACTTTGTTCCCCAAGTTTTCATTTTTAAATCAGAACAGTCAAGTACAGTGCAAACTCACTCTGGTGAGGGGATAGGTCTTTATATTTCAATTCTACTTACATGGTCTATCTACCACTATGAAATAAAAGCAAACATTCATGAAATAAACATTATTCTTTGACTGTCAATTTACAGGTCCTACATAATTGATGCAAATCTTTCAAATTTTTCTTTTCATATAATTTTTTATTTTGCCAATGGGCAATGGGCAAATTAACCATGTGACCTTTGACCTTATACTCTAAGCACACACAACCCTTAACATGCAATGAACAAAACCTGTCACCAATGGAAATGAACATGATGATATGTACACAGAAATGACATACTTCCAAATGCTAGCTAGTCTACTTGGTTACAACATGTATGATATCTACCAAGCAATATGTTCTATTGAATGTGAACTTTGTAAGAGGTTGGGTCAACATAATATACATGAAATGGTTGTCTAAGAGTGCGAAATGAATGACTGAATGATACTGAAATGACAAACGTTTAATTAATGTCTCCTGTACAATTTCTAACCAGATTTGTCTTCCCTGATTCAATTTCGTTGAATCTGGGATACATATATATATATATAAAAAAAGTTTTTTTTTCTTTGAATATATATCTTGAATCATCTTTATAGATAAAGTTCAACAAGTAAATATCATACCAGATGGCAATTATGTTAATATTAAACCCTTGTACCCACTAATACTGAACATCAACTTACAATTTAACAAAAATGATGAAGTAAGATTGCAATGCAGGACACACAGTCAAACCTGTCTTATAGCGGCCAACCCAAAAATGTTCCCCAGCATAGAAACTCAGTGTAATGGAACATTTCCATAGAGGCAACCTGGCCACAGTGGCCACTTTTTTTCTCGTTTCCCTTAGGTAGTCACAATACACAGGTTTGACTGTAATTTGCAATGCAATGTAGGATATAAAACAAAACCAAATATATTAATACCTGGTCTGCTTGTGCTGACAGCAACTCCACCAATGTTCTTGGTCAAAACGTCGAACATGAGGGCTTTCCAGGCGAAGGTCACCTCGGCGGTCAATGTCTCGCCAAGACCCTTGCGTAGGGTGTTGTACAGGGATTCCTTGAACACCTGAAAATGCAGATACAAATTTAATTTAAAATCAAGAACAACCAGTAACAGTAAATTACACATGAGGGCTTACATGCGAAGATGTGATAAAAACATTTAAATTTAAATCAAGAAAAAACAATTATTGAAAATAATTGAATAGGATAGTTTTTCTTTGAAGAAGATTATGCTAGGGTCGAAAGCTTGGGCCTTATATTGACTCTCACTTTATTAAAGAGTCAATTTAGCAATTTTCATCATCACCACCACCGCCGCCGCTGCTGCCACCACCATCACCACCACTATCATTGTTATTAATCACCATCACAATCATCATCATTAAGAATGTCCTCATTATTATCATCATCGTAATCATCATCATCATTATCACTACCATCATGACCACCATCATAACCATCATCATCATCATCATCATCATCATCATCATCATCATCATCCTCCTGATCATCATCATCATCATGAGTCATGACTATCACCACTGTCACTGTTAATTATCACCATCATAATCATTATCATTGACGTCCTCGTCATAACCATCATCTTCTTTGTCCCTACCTCATGGTTGTGTATGACTGCTACATTGCTGGTGCGTACAGGGCAGTGCAGGAGTGAGAGATCCTTCATGTTGGTTGTGAACAGTTCCTGGTTGTCAAAGTTCTGGATCGCGTTGCCGATCGTCTGCATGACTTGCATCGCCTGGTCCACAAAGCGACAACTCTCCTGCACAGAAAATGAGTTTGAACATCATTATCTGTACTTAGATATTCACCCTACATGTAACAGGACTGTTTCCTTAAAATAATCAGGCATCTATGTTCTATGGAGAAGGCATGCTATACAAGATTTAAATCATTGCAAATGGGTAGTAAAGGACTAAGCAGGCGTAAATATAATTTGCGCTTCATACTTTTCTCCTGCGGGACAAGAATCATCAATTACATTATCTTCAATTACAAGACTAAATGCTTTGTTTTTCAAAGCAAATCATTTATCACAGGATTTATGTAGAGAGGTGTAATTGTGTGCAATGTTGAAAATGCATTTGTTAACAAGACCCTGAATTCAGATTAGAATCTGAACAATGATTAAACAAATACTGTTATAACTGAACGTGAACGAAGTAGGTGATCAAAATATGCAAAACCACAAATAAATAACAAATATCAGTTAACAAACCTTGGTTAGATGTGTCATGACAGTTTCCTCGTCCCCATAGATAAAAGGCACGGTGGAGCACAGGTGCACATGGTACCCAAGAGGGGCGGTCATCATAAACCGAAGGACGTGGCGTCTAAATATATAAATGGATATCAAACAAGGACAAACAATACAATTTATTGGGTTACTAGTACTCTTCAAGCTTGCCTACATAATATAAGTAGCCCCCTTTTCGTTAATTTTCAGGATATTTAGGATTATCGGTGCTAAAATAGATCAAACATTGTTTTTACCTCTTTTTGAAATATTTAAATCAGTATGAATAGAGTTGCTTTTAAAATCGGTACTCCAATTAAATGGAAAACAGAATGTTTCTAACATTTTCATATAAAAAAAGTTTCTCCATTTTATCAGGCGATCATGATAAATGTGTACAAAAATGCTCTGCACAAGCCTAACCAGTTCAAAGGAGAGACCAGTGTATACTGCTCTTTTAATCTTTTAAGTATAATGAGGTGCCTAATAATAATTAATGAGGTGCATAATAAACACCTGGATATAAGGGTGAGAGATATAAAGAGATCTTAATTTGTTGGGGGCCAATACACAAGTTTTCAGCGGCCAAATGAGATTTTGGGTGGTCATTGGCACCCAGGACACTGCTAAGGGCGAGCCCTGATATAAACGTACTTGGATAAAAAGATATACGTATTGCAATACATACCCAGGAGGAAGGGTGAGGGCAGCCGCCTTGGTGAATGTAGATCGGATCCGCAGGATAGGCTGTCCCACGATGAGGCTCTTCCAGGAGTATGGCTCAGCCACCAGAAGGCCTGGGGGAGTGGGGGTAGCAGGAGTCTCCTTGGTAGGGATAGTCGCTGTAATGAAGAAATATGAGATAATTAATTAAAACTGAAACTTGAACTTGAAGAATAAACAGACACAAAATCAACTGACATATGGTCATGCAGGGTTTGGGTGTCCCAAGATAAAGCTCTTCCAGGAGTATGGCTCAGCCACCAGAAAGCCTGGGGGAGTGGGAGTAGCAGGGGTCTCCTTGGTAGGGGTGGTTGCTGGTGTGGAGAAACAGAATAAACAGACATGAATTCAACTGACATATCATCATGCAAGGATTAGCTGTCCAACATCAAGGCGCTTCCAGATTGTTTGATTATCAAGAGCTCTCTTACCATCTGCATCACTACTTGATCCAGCGATTGACTCAATATCCTTGATCCGATCCTTCTCTCTCTTCGAACTGCAAACATTCCTGAAATACTGCACATTTCCTATGTTCTCTCCTCCTTCCTAAAGTATCAATTCTGGAATGAATTATCAACTTCAATATTTCTTGAAGAAAGACTTTTCATAAACTTTTTTGAGGATTTTATCCTTACCATCTACACTGCAATTGGATCCAGCGATTGACTCAGTCGGTATATCCTTGATCCGATCCTTCTCTCTCTTTGAACTGTGAAAATTCCTGAAATATCACACATCTACTTTTTCTCCCCTCTCCTAGAGTAGTAACTCTAGAATGAATTACAAACTTCAATATTTTCTGAAGAAAGAATTTGCATTAATTATTTCAAGGTTTTGATCTTTACCATCTGCAACACTACTGGATCCAGCAATCGACTCTGTATCCTTGATCCGAGCCTTCTCTCTGCTTGAACTGTTTAAGGTCCTGAAACATTTCCCATTTTCTCTTCTCCGCTAAAGTAGCAACTCTGGAATGAACTACAATTTTCCGAAAAAAGAATATCAAGGTTTTGATCCTTACCATCTACAATGCTACTGGATCCAGCAATCGACTCTGTATCCTTGATCCGGTCCTTCTCTCTGGTTGAGCTCTGAGAGGTGTTGAGGTCGGCTGGAGGGTCAAACCACTAGGACAGAGAGAATATCAAGGTTTTGATCCTTACCATCTACAATGCTACTGGATCCAGCAATCGACTCTGTATCCTTGATCCGGTCCTTCTCTCTGGTTGTGCTCTGAGAGGTCTTGAGGTCGGCTGGAGGGTCAAACCACTTGGACAGTGAGGAGAAGCTCACGATTATCTCTGTCGGCTCCAGATTGTCCACGACTGTGTTAGCAGTTACTACCGGTCAAGGAAGCTAAACAATGGCATTACTATTTTGATAGTTACAAAAAACAGGAAAATTATTGTTATAAGGCAAGTTTTGTGGTTCTAGTCGTCTAAAGCCCTCGGCACACAGAGCCGACTCGACCCGATCCGACTGGTCTTCAGTGAGGCAAGAGTTGGTTTCGCTCAGTCGTAGCCGATTCAACATGTTGAATCGGCCTCGACTGATATGCGACTGACCCTTGACAGGCAAATCAGGTGTCCTGAGGCAACTAATACCGATCTGAACCGACTGAAAACCAAACCTGATGTCCAGTCAAACATGTTTATCGTGACCAAAACTGACCACCATAGACAGGTGACCTCTACAGGCAAGTTCCATAACATTGTTTTTTCTCTTTAGGGGATCACTTTTGATCGCCACTATAAGCAGATTGGCTGTGGCCACTAGACAGACATGACAATTACAAACAAAATCCAGAGCCGACTTGCATCCGAAATTAAATTCTCGTGCACAATGATCTTGGGATTGTAAAATATTTCTTGATCTAAAAGGGTTCATGAGAATACATACATCCGCTTTTTTCAGACCATTACTAAAAAAAAGGTAAAAATGAATGGTATTTGAAAAATATTGCAGATCATGATGTTCACAAAATCTCACCATTTTTACTTTTGAAATATATGTTAAATTCCCCTCAAAAACTGCATTATCCCTTTAACAGTTAATGTATACTAACTGCTTAATCATACATTGTTGTGTGACAAATGTCAAAGGATACACATGTAGTGCGGTGAACGGTCATCAGTAGTTGTCTGTGGAAAAGTAATACAAAGTAGGAAAGTTACATTTTTAGAAGGAATAGAATGCATCATTAATACATTTATGGACATAAAATAGTTCATTTAATATTCGCAGTAATGACAGATTAGCTGTTTTAAACCGTGATTTATTTCATAAAACTCAAACTCATACATACTGTATAATTTCTCTCATTTAAACTAATCCAAAGAACTACAAAAGTTATCAAGAACTGAACAAGTTCAATTCTTCCTCCTGAAGTACGGAATATAATACACACAACATAGATGTTGTCAATGTTATCTAAAGACATTCTGTGGAATGCTAACATGGAATGATCATAGAAATAAAGATAAAATTTAAGTCAAAAGAAAAGGAACATTAATGATCCTTTTAAAAGGGTGCACACTTTAGGATGAATATATTTTTCTACTAACCCAAATGAAATGTCTAATACATATTACTAGACCAGACAAAAAATGAATTTAAATGCATGTGCCATTATAACTGTCAATCAATACAGAAAATAGAAATGAAAAATAATGTGCTACTTTGTTTTTCTTTATCATACAGTGCTCATCAAAATACCAAATACTGCCTATTCCAAATGCATGTGTTTTGTGTCTCACAACTGCAATTCCTGAAGCAAATGAAAATAATGTGCTCAACAAACAAACAAATTGGCACAATGTACATATAACCAAAAGTATGCAAACAATAACTCAACGATTCACCAAGAGCATGAAGTTTTTCTTTTCTTTTTCTGGTGACAACTGAAAAAGAATAGTTTAAAGGGTGTATTCCAAAGCAAAAACCATATGTATGCAACTTTTACTACAAAATTAAAATATGTCATAACACAGGGCTCCACACTAGAACTTGCCCCCTTGGCCAAGGCAAGTACAAATGTTCACAAAAGTTCAACTACAAGAAAAAAATCTAAATCCTTACATATTTAGATCTCATCTAGAAACAATCAATAAATGTGCTAGGCAGAACAAGCTAGCTAGCCAATTATTCAAGTTTGTTTCTTGTTTTTTTTCTTCGGGCAAGTACATTTTCTGTTTGGACAAGTAAAAATATGAAATACATGGTTTTACTTGCCCAAATGGGCAAGTAGAAAGAAAAGTTAGTGTGGAGGCTTGCATTTACACCTTTCAAAGAGCAGCTTGAAAATTATAACACATTTCAAGAAGTAGCTTGAAATGAAGACTTGGTGGTTCTACTGAGTGCAACACATCGTGTGGTACATGATTTGTATACAAAAATGGCGGGTCATGGGTGTGTGAAAACAACATTTCTCATGAAAGACAACATCTTTACAAAAAAGGAAAAAACTAAGGGACATCGATTCACCTTCATTTACAAATATATTGCAACACACTTCAAGGAGTAGCTTGAAATGGAGACTTGGTGGTTCTACTGAGTGCAACACATCTTGTTTTACATGATTTGTATGCAACAATGGCGGGTCATGGGTGTGTGAAAACAACATTTCTCAGGAAAGGTGACATCTTTACAAAAAAGGAAAAAACTAAGGGACATCAATTCACCTTCATTTACAAATATATTGCAACACAATTCAAGAAGTAGATTGAAATGGAGACTTGGTGGCTCTACTGAGTGCAACACATCTTGTGGTACATGATTTGAATGCAACAATGGCGGGTCATGGGTGTGTGAAAACAACATTTCTCATGAAAGACAGCATCTTTACAAAAAAGGAAAAAACTAAGGGACATCGATTCACCTTCATTTACAAATATATTGCAACACACTTCAAGGAGTAGCTTGAAATGGAGACTTGGTGGTTCTACTGAGTGCAACACATCTTGTGGTACATGATTTGTATGCAACAATGGCGGGTCATGGGTGTGTGAAAACAACATTTCTCAGGAAAGGTGACATCTTTAATACAAAAAAGGAAAAAACTAAGGGACATCGATTCACCTTCATTTACAAATATATTGCAACACAATTCAAGAAGTAGATTGAAATGGAGACTTGGTGGCTCTACTGAGTGCAACACATCTTGTGGTACATGATTTGAATGCAACAATGGCGGGTCATGGGTGTGTGAAAACAACATTTCTCACAAAAGGTGACATCTTTACAAAAAAAACAGGGAAAAACACAAAGAGATATACATGTAGATTCACCTTCTATCATAGATGTGCAATAACTGCAATTGTACTGCAGTTATATCCACAGAGAACAGATTTATTCAGAAGAGAAAGAGTGTCCTCCCCAATTTGGTGTGAATTTCTAAGCAATATCATGCCTAAAAAATTGTGCAAAACTTATTGCAGGCTTCTTGGAATATGTGTACACCAAGACCATATTAGAAGACAAAAACTTACACAAACTCACACAGATGCACATGCACATACACACACACGCCCACACAGGCACAAATATACGCATAATCAAACAAAAGTTTATATAAATCTGTACCAATAGAAAACATACTTACAAACATACACACAACTCACTCAAACATACACAGACCTGTAAGTGTGCGTTTACTAGAATTCCTAAACTTCTCACAAACTTATGTACATATACAAAACAACAATTATCCCCCAGGTGGCCACTGCACTGCACATTCAATTTGCATGCAATAGGATGAAGGCATCATTTTGCTAGTGCATAAATTGATTTAATGAGGCCAGAAAAAAGAAAAGTGAGCTTGTTTTAAAATCAGGTCCAGATATGAACACATCATGTTTTAAGTCTTCATTTTGCTGCAGTCTTTGCAAAGTTGTGTCAAAGAATTATAGAACCTTCCTTGGAAATCCAATGCGAGTGGAGAGAGAGAGAGAGAGAGTGTGGGAGGAGAAATATTGGGAAAGAGGAAAAGGAGATACATTAGGTTTTAAGATGCGAAAGCAATTGTCTTAATCTTTAATTTGTCTTTCTTCATCTATAGAACCTTCCTAGGAAATCAAATGCAAGTAGAGAGAGGGAGTGGGAGATTGGGAAAATGTAATGGGAAAGGAAACAAAGAAAGGTTCCAAGTAAGGTTTTCAGATTAGAAAAAATAATCACAATCTGAAATTTTGCTGAGTTTCTTAATTTCTTGAATAATTGTAATAGAGAGATAGTGAATTACAATAGAACCTTCTTTGGAAATCCAATGCCAGTGGAGAGGGAGAGAGAGAGTGTGAGAAGATCAAGATATATTGGGAAAGAGGACAAAGAAATAAATTAAAGATGTGAAAGCAATTATCTTAATTTGCTTATTGCCCCTCTTCCGTCATTGCATATTTGTTATGAAGAGATAAAGTGATGCAAACATACTGCTGAAAACTGCTTATCTACTATAATAATGCCTGTGTAGTAAAATGAGAGTCAATATAGGGCCTACATTTTGTTATCCTAGCAGAATCTTCTTCAGAGGCTTTGCAAAGAGATAAAGCATTACAATAGAATCTTCTTCGGAATTCTAATGAAAGTGGAAAAAGAGAGAGTACGTGAGATGAAATAATGGAGGACATCGAAAAAAAATAACTTTGATCTTAACCTTTAATTTGCCTCATTTAATTTTTGAATATTTGAAATAGAGAGACAGAACCTACTTTAGAAATCCATTGCCATAAGAGGAAAAAGAGAATGAGAATAGGAAATATGCCCCATATTTGAGAGAGAGAGGGAGAGAAAACGGTGAGAGATAAATAACGCCATTATTGAAGAAAAAAGAAGTTGCGATGTGAAGAGTATTGATGGCTATTCTATTTTGCATTCAAATCCTTCACCTTATGACCATCAGCATTCTGCGCAGCTCCACGCTACATTCAGAGACAAGAACATATTTTAATATTCAATTTGTTAATTCTGGCTAAAGGAAAGGCCAAAATTCATTATTAAAAGGGTAAAAAGATATGTCCCACTCACATGGAGTCAAGAACTTTTACAACTATATTTGTTTTCCCTCTGAAAGCTAGAAAAGCAGAGGGTTAAAATGGGGATACTTGCTGTTTTTGTTTTTTTTCCAAAAGAGCCCACGCACATCACCATTTTTATAAATTTTTGTTTAAGGCGAAGTAGAGAACTTGAGACAGATTTAATACAAGAAAACTCCCAAGGGAATGAAAACTGTATGGTTAGGGTTACCATAGAAGCATTCAGCAAGTTTGAAATCTCTTTTATAGATCCCAATGCTTATCTGAACAGGATAGGACTAGCTCTAGCCAAAAACATATCCTGAGAAATAACAATTTGAAGATTGATGTCCGAAGGAGGAAAATACATAAAGGTCAAACAATTCTCTCTGAAAGGTTTTTAACAGAAATACATGCAGTAGATCCTTCTTAAATAATTGTTTCCATTTTGTTTGCATTAAAGTAGATTAGTTCAGTAAAATTAACATCACAAGACTTTCATGAAAAGTTTTCATAACAAAGTTATGTGGTGAGGGGGGGATGGCTAAGGAATTATGGCCAATTTGTAGATTGACGTCCACAGGAGTAAAACAACCAAGCATATCAGGAATTCTTTCCACATTTCTTGTTTGTTTAGTTAACGAGTAGAGTAGTAGAGTCACATGGGCCCCGATGCATAAAGAGTTACAATTGATTGTAAAGTCAGAAATTTGCGCATTTCAAACAAATAGATTTGCGCAATATAGAACACATGAGCTGACTTGCAATTAATTGTAACTTACAATCGATTGTATCGCTTTCTGCAACGGCCGGGGCAAGGACATGCATGCTAAGATCTTTAGAAAATTGTATTGAACCCAACTTACGTGGTGAGGGGGTGAAGGGCTGAACGGTATCCTGGCAGGTGTCTGAGACGTCATTGATCCACTAGGATTGGCCGGGCCACCAGGGGCGGCAGACTTCTTTCCACCTGCTGGCTGCACATTCTACAGAAGAGTATGATCACACAGTCAATCATAATGAGAATATGCTGGCCAGTGAGAGTGCGAGGGGCGTTAAGTCAAGTTCGGGCTTAATTGGGAGTCTGAAAACTGTGTTACACTTTATTTGGAAAAATGCTTGAACAAAAAAAATTAACATGAACCTTAGTTTTCAGAAAGGGGCCTTAATTTCAGGCTTTTGTCTGAAAATTGGCTTCACTGTATTTTTATATGGATAACACTTGGTGCAGGTGAATAAGACTGCCCTTTATTTAACAGAAATTTGAGATTAACTTTTTTACTTCGAAAAAAATAAAATAAAAGGGAAAATCTTTGTAATATTTAACACATTTGTTTTATTCTCCTTGAAATAGGCGAGTTGCATGTATTGTTAACATCAATTGAATTAAACAACTCATATCTGGATCATTACATAAACTATACATACTTTTAGATCACAATTAATGAATATTAATAATATGTCATGATGGCAAATGTGCATGAAGTGATCATGGACCACTGGTCAGTAAATGTGACAAAATATTAAGTTGGATGTGCAGCTTAGTAAATGTCATTACGTGCAATGATGACTTTGGGGGATGTCAACATGAATTTATGAATGAATAGCTTGGGAGTGACTGTGCACGGTCTATCACGCCATAACTCATGTACATGTATGTATTGTTAAATTTCTGTACGTAGCGAATATAATGACTGTACATGCAAGTCTAGACGTGCCGAGCATTCTGATCTAGCAGATCCTACAGTGTACGTCTGGGCGATGAATTGACAAAACAGATATGTAATCATACTTATATAACCATATAATCCTTGTTAGATTGTTTTATACAATTATTACATGCAGATAAAACGCTTGTCAATTCACTAAATATCTGCCCACCGATATTGAATATAAGAGCATAATAAGAACATATCATGCAGAATAAATAAAATGTTGCAACTAGTCCCACAGAACTATGTATCATCTAAGCAAATATTGAGCCCTACAACTACAGATAATCTACTGAACGTTATACAACAATGCAATGTAATATACTATGGGTATGGCCGGAATTAACTTATCAGCTAATAAGCGATAAGCTATATCAACTGTAAGCAACAATATTCATTGCAACTGACCAACAAATATGAACATAAATGGGTGAATATTTGTTTTCTATAGTTTCATTGACAGATTATTTCGCTAGAAATCCTGTTTAGTACCTTCAGACCATCTGTTGATTCCTTCTCATTTCAAGCAAAACATTACATACATGTACATTAAAAAAATGATGAACAGAGTATACCATTACGACGATCAAAATCATGTGAGAGGGAATTAATGTGGCATCAAAGGTTTTTTGGCGTATTGGATATTAGTAAAACCATCATACAAACCATTTAACATGTACATCCACTTAAAATCACTGAATTATCTTTGTTAGAAAGTTAACTTGTGTTCTAAAAGATTTCCAGACTTATCAAAATGCACATTAGATTCCTGAAAGCAATCATTACAGTGATGTTTGTTAGTTAACCCAGGTTATATGTGACCAGTTATAACAAAGCCCTGCACTTGTCGGTAAACATCAAAATGTAGATTTTCATACCATTAGAAAGGCCTCATCACAAGCTTTCATTTGATGATTTGTTCTAACAACTTGGTCAATAATGGGCGAAAATATGAAGGTTTCAATTTTAAAATCATAATTCTTTAACACGCATTATGTGAACTAAAATGGCAATTTCTTCAAAACATGAATTACCGACAAGTGCAGGGTTTTGCTATAGCAGGTCACATATGTGTCACCGATGTGTGCATTTGGGATGGGGTCCATGACATTTTGCTCCAACAACAACAACTGCAGTTTTCCTTCTGCATATTATTATACCTAGCAATCATTTTTTTTCTAACCCTTACCAAAAAAAAGCATTTTCACACTCTGAATGCTTATACCCTTATCTTAAACTTAAACTTATTGTTAATGTTCACTTAAACAATAATGTGACAATGAATTCATGGAGATATTGTCGCCAGAGTGAATGTCATATGTTCCCCGGGATCGGAGAATATGGTATGCAAGGGTCAAAGCAATGCGAGGAAGATTAATTCAAAGGCAAAAACAAAAATAAAATATGCAATGTATAATGTACATATGATGGACATGTTTGATGGGCTTCATTACAATCTTTGATGATCGATGAACAAAGTGAGTTTCATCCATTTATTTCATGTTAATGAAATCAAACTGTTACTGTTTGAATGAGTTAATTGTTAAAAAATTTAGAGCTGGGTAAAATTAAGTGACTATATTAAGGGGATATAGCCTTTCAAGTACAACCATTCTTTAACCGCACGGGGGTGTATTCTGAAAACGATTTTAAAGGGACTTAGTAACATTGTCCAAATCCTCAAAATAAAATTCTAATTCTAGCAGTTCCCTTATACCTTGTTGTATTCGTATTAACAATAAAATCACGGGACAGGTTTCGGTTTTTCAAATTTCCCTTTCGTTACAAAGATATGTATGATTGAAGTATTCAGATAAGAAAAACTCCGGGCGAGTTTTTCTTCTGTGTACAAAGTGAGTGCAGTGAGTTACTGAATATCACTTTGCATTTTCGCTCATTACTTGGCCATACAATGGGTGATTTCAAGTATGGTGTTTAGGGCTGGTGTTAGTGTTTATCAAACTCGTGTTTGTGTGTAATAAACACTAACACCGGCCTTAAACACCATACTTGAAATCACCCAATGTCCACTTGACTTGAAATTTTCACACAATACCCTGTGGACATATGAGATAACAACAATATACATTGCATCAACCATTCATCACTTTTTGCACATGTCAACAAAGTTACTAGATCCCTTTAAGCTCAAATTATCCACCCCCTGATATCCTATAGAAATGTTTCTACAAAGTATGTTTTGGTACGAGATGGAAATACATTTTACTTACATGCAAATGACACGTGTAATATGTACACATGTAAGTACAAACATTTAGAAGTTAATTTCCTCTGAGCGGATAGCCCAATACTGAAATTATAATACTAATTTCATTAAATGAAATCTGAATTAATATTATGCACAGCATGAAAGTGGAGCCGTGGAAATAATTGAAATATAAATGTACATAGTACATAATGTAGATGAGATGAGATGAGAGGAGTAATTTTCTCTTTAGTCCAAACAGGTATATAAAATTAATATATTTTGGTTGGTTGAGTGGCAATGATCTGTAGTAAAGTACATACTGATTCTGCAGACACATCTATATTTGAGGAAGTTGTAGCACGTTTTCGCATCAACGTTGTCGTGTTCTGCCATTTTTTGGTTTTAAAAGGTGAAACAGAGAAAATGTTTACTGTGTATTTCGCTGAACGGGGTCTTTAAATATTTTAAAATGTTTAAACGTAAGAAAACAAAAACATTTCGACTCAGCACTAGTTATAACCATTTATAAGTAGTAAAATCTACTAAAGGGAACTCCAATAAGGGAGAAGAGCAGGGGGGTGTGAAACATTTTATAAAAGTTATGTTGAAAAGCATAAAATGTTGATTCAAATCATATATATTTTCTAATTATCAAAGAGATTCATAATCTTCACATAAAATTCATGAAATCTCTTTGATAATTAGAAAATATATATGATTTGAATCAACATTTTATGCATTTCAACATAACTTTTACAAAAATGTTTCAAGACACTAATGGCCTTCCATAATATTTTAGACCATCTTAGTGCTAAGATCAACTTAGGATCTTTGTGAAACACCCCCCAGGTAGTTAAGAGCTCAAAATAGGTAAGCATTCAGGAATATTGCACATGTCACAGATACAGACTCACAAGCAAAACTAGCAAAGCTAAAATAAAATCTTAAAATATACTGTATTAACCACGAAATAAGAGGAATATGGACCTAGAGTCCAAGACTATGGTGTCAGGTTCCTGCTGAATAGTACTAGACAAAATGCAGATTCATGTCCATTTCGTCTACTACGTTCTGAAGCAATATATAAACGCCAAAATGCATTTCATAATGCAAAAGAAAACAATATATTACAATATAATAGTAATATGTTCTCTATATAGGAATGCTTACTTGGAAGGGAAGGGGGTGTAACTGTTTAATGTATCTACATCTACATGTACCATACAGCTGATTTGTAATACATCTTGTAAACAAAAGATTACCACTGATAAACACAATCTCATAAAGCATTAAATGTTGCTTACCCGACATAGCGGCAACAAAAATGTGTCGGTTACACACATTGCAATCCATTTTGATTACATTTTGAAGAATAACCGGGAACAAGTTTGCATATAATTGGGGCTTATTTCATGAAAGGGTCTTGGCTATGTACGTTGTCAAGACATGGAGCTAGGGTGCAATTTAGTGTGCAATGATCTCCACGTTCAGACCCTAAAGCTTTTGAATTTCCAACGGCTATCAATGCTCTGCACCCTAGCTAGCTCCGCTCCTGAAAACGTAAATAGCGAACATTCTTTCATGAAACACGCCCCTGAGGGTGTATTCTGAAAACGATTTTAAGCTAAAATTGATTTTATCTACGTCCTATCTACGTCACTAAAATATGAAACTGTACTTAAGGAATAGCAATTTGCTAAAATATATTTTTAGTGACGTAGATACAATAAATTTTAATTTAAAATCGTTTTCAGAATACACCCCATGGTTACTAGCCAGGCTAAACATGCACGACATTTAAATACAATATACAAACTGGTCTATCTATTCATAAAATGCTAAACTAAGAGGGATAATTATGCACATACATTGTAATTATTGAAGGGGTCATTTAAATACATGCCTACTTACTGGCTGGTTGATTCTTTCTAATTTTTCTAGAAGTTTCTTTTCATAAAATAAACATGAGTGAGTGTGTGTGTGTCGGTGTGTAAAAAAAACAAATCAAGTGAAATATTATTTGGTGAGGAACAAATAAATGCATAAACAGCAAAGATTTGCCAACTGCAATTGTATTTTGTGAATGATTATACATAATTATTGCAAATTTATAATCAAGTGATGTGGTGATGTATGGTAAAAAGCCTTGCATAGTGCACTTTCTGTATATGTATTGTTACACTGCTTGTACATAACTTTTATAGAGGGTTTGTACCCACTAGGTTATACTCTTTCTACCTTATACATGTACATACAACAGAAAGAAAAAAAATATGTCAATACTATTTCAACACACCAGGTGCATTCCAACACCATAATTTATAGCTTACAAGTGTGAAATCGTTCCACAACCATGTGGAATACAGTGAAATCATGTTTGCTTGTTAGGTGAATTTCACACAAAATATAATATTACACTGGTGAGTTCATTAGGGAATTTGTTGTTTTCCTTTTTTTTGTGGTGGTGGGGGGTTGCGGTGGGGGGTTGGGGGATAGGGAAGAGAGGAGTTTTAGGTAATGGGTAGGGAAGAAACTCAAAATATTTGGGCATTTGCAATCAGAGAAGTTATGGCCCAAATTCTCATTAGAGAGTTAAATCAATTAACTTAATGCAGGGCTCAACACTCACATTGGCCCAGCGCCAGTGAAATTGCACTTCGGGCCAGCAAAAATGAATAAAAGTCATATTTTGGTGGCCCAATCGGGCAAGCAGATTTTCAACCTGATATTAACAAAATTAGAAAAATCTTTTTTTCTTCCATCGTCATCTCATAATCACAGCTTTGATCAGGAAAGAAGGATATTTTGAATAGTAAAAAGTTTACTCAGGGAAATAACATTTACAGGCCAGTAAATTTTTGTTCAGGCCACCAGAAAGGGAAATAAATTATTTCACTGGCCCGACCGGGCCACTGACAAAAAAAGGTAAGTGTGGAGCCCTGCTTAATGTATGTCTTCTTAGCTGAATGTGGGTTAATTTGAGCACATGGTTGGTTGTACAAAATTATCTCCATGGATTGCAAAAACAAAAATATATATTTATCATTTCATGATTTAAACCAAACTATGTAGAAAACCTTTCACAGCAAAATCAAGTATTGGACTTCAAGCATGATGCTTTAATAACCTAACAATTATTTCTCAATCATGGATAATGGATTAGTTAACTACAGAGGAATTAAATTCCGCCTCAAAAATATCTGAAAATGTATTTCTGGCGACATATCCGTGTTTGAATCAAGTAAAAGTATCAAATGTTGTCAACTTATTAACCTGTTCCATTCGAGTTTGTGAAATCCCCATAGACTTTGTACACAACCACCTGTTTCCTGTAGTCAAGGGGTTCAGAACAGTTCAGAACTGCATGATCGTGAATTGTTAAGTGCATCAGTGCCAAAAACTGGACGCAATGGTGATTTTATGGGAAGGGTAGGAGGGGGGGGGGGGGGGGGGGAGGGGGGCAAGGGAGGGAATGTTGAGGGGAGGTGGGGTTGGTCAAGGGAATGTTGTGGGGAGGTGGGGTTTGTCACGGGAAGGTGGGAGGGTCAAAACACATACAAAAGTCAAATGGTTGATTAAAGTGCATCAATCTGTGCCAATAAATGTGACGGCACGCATGACCAACGTACTGGTTCCTTGACGCCCCTGGCACTGGACGGATGTTGTACCACACCGGGTAACTCACTCTGGAATACATGGACGGTTCACCAAGCAGGGAAGGAGCATTTAACATTACATTTTAAAATTGTATTTGATTGTAATTTCACGAGATAAAATTTGATTTGACGTCATTTTCAGGGTATTCAAGATTTCAACAATATATAATAATATATATATTTGTTAACGTATTGGGGACCACAGAGTTCTGATAACGAACTCACTCTAAAATGCAGGACTACAGATCTGTATTGGTTCAAATATTGTTGAAATTTTTCATTGACCTGAATTTTCAATTCATGGTAATAACAATTGCTATTTGTATCTGACAAGCAGGGATCATCGTTATCTTATTTATAAACTAGAATATCTATAACTTTAAAAAAGCTGCACAAATTACTCAGTATTTCAATGGGTTAGGCTACCTTTAGCTTTCACTTTTAGTTCAACAAAGGAGCTTCACAGGGTTTAAATTTCAGCTGCAAAATCAACTTGAAAGTCAATTTCAAAGTCATTAAAAAAATAATTTCACAGGAGTAATTAGCATTGCAAGTATGACACGCATTAGATTATCCCCCAACATATAACAAATTTGCTCCTGTTAAATGAATTGACAATTTAATTGACTTCACACAATATACATACCTTGAGATCTGAGACTTTGTGAGTGCACATGTAACTGCTGGGCTTGTGGAAGATGTACAGAGTTCTGCAACAGAGGATAAAATTATAGTATTAATATAAATATGAACTAATTTGTTTGTTAATAGTTAAAAGATGTCTTAATAAATAAAACATACATTACGGTGATATTCTTTACGTTATTTACATGTATGTGTATGGGTACAGCTGGTACATAGTGGTTTGATCTAGTGAATCAGAATCAAAGGGTTTAAGGTTCAAGGTCCAGCCAAGTGCACGTTTTCCCTTATATACAATGCATACATTTGCCTTTTAATCCCATCTGTCTCTCTCTACAGAGATCATGTAATGGGACATGACCAGTATTGAATCCTGGAAAAACATGGTTGTAATTGATGAACTTATGGCAGCTTGAGGAATAAAGCAAGCTAGGTAGAAACACATAATGTACACATAAATGTATAATATAATTTCTGAATTGATGGTACAAATAAAGAACAAATAACAATCAATATTATGAAGTACAGTACACCAATGGTGTAAGTTTGAAATCAGAATTGGAATTGCAATACCAGAGCTACCAACATTGAAATTCAACAATCGGGAAGATTGAGTGAAATTTCATTAGAAATCAGGGAGATATAGATCAAATGCATACAACCTAATGACAATAATATTTCAATAATCAGGGAGACTGGCTGATGGGAGTCTCCTGCGAAATCATGGAGACTTGGTAGCTCTGCAATACTCACTTGAAGCATTTGCAGAAGTCCTCAAAGTCCATCCAGACTTTCTTGTCGACCTGGTCCGCCTCCAGCCTCTCCCTCACCGCATCCCCCAGGGGGGTCTCTCCGTCAGCCATCAGCATGGACCCCTCCCCGGCCAGGGCAGACCGCGTCACCCCATCTGTCACAATGGATAGGGAGTCCCCGGGGGGCAGGTCAGCCCCAACACCCTCACTGGTGCCGGGGGGCTTCAGCGCCCCGCCCAGACTGCCTTGGTCTGTATGCATGATAGAAGTTGTCATGGAGGGGGTGGGGTGGGTATTTGTTGGGAGAGGAGGGGGTATTCGGATGTGGAAATGGAGTAATTGGGAGGGAAGG
This sequence comes from Echinarachnius parma, assembly GCA_037951105.1. Classification (NCBI taxonomy): domain Eukaryota; kingdom Metazoa; phylum Echinodermata; class Echinoidea; order Clypeasteroida; family Echinarachniidae; genus Echinarachnius; species Echinarachnius parma. The sequence continues at coordinate 42,298 of JBAMJV010003921.1, read as the reverse complement.
GGTATATGGAAGTGGAAGAGGGTTATGTGGGATTTTTTAGGTGTGATGGGGTATATGGAAGGGGAGGGGGTATGTGGGAGAGGAAGAGGGGTATTTGGGAGAGAAAGAGGGGTGTTTGGGAGGGGACAGGGGTATGAGGGTTGGAGTGGAAGAGGGGTATTTGGAAAGGGGTAGAATGGGTTATGGGAGTTGTGTACAGTTTTGTGACAGGTGGTGGAGTAGAGTGTGTTGTGGATGGTAGTGGAGTTGTATTGAGTTTGGAGGTGTAGGTGGATGGAAGGTGTTGATGTAGATGTTTGATGGAGAATGAGGTTTGAAGTAATAGCAGGTAATGAATGTGGGGATATTGAATGAGGTCAAAGGTTACAGGGATTAGGGGGATGAATGTGGTGTAGATGTATTGTATTTGGGGTGGTGGTATAAATGGGAGGGTAAGAGGAATGAAAAATGAACATGAAATGAAAGGATATATACACTCATGACAAGCATGAATCGCGGTTATCAAATTATGTAGACAGAGTACCACATATTAAAGAGGGATTGGCATGGGATAAGTAATGTCCATTAAATCAATAATTCATGGTAACACCCAAAACCAGTGAATGTTCTTATTACTAATCGTACAAATATAATTCAATAGCATGATTTCATTTCATAATCATTTTGATCATATATATCATCATTAGTTCCGTCAGTTAAAACAACAAAAATCATTTGGTTATTCAAGATTTAAAAACTATCAAATTCTACATTAGGAAGAGAATGGTATTAAAGAGGACATAGTAACATTGCAAACACTAAACTGTGTTACTTTACTGTATCCAAATTCAAAACAACTGAGTAATAATATGCAAATAGAACATAATGTTCAAATGCACACTACCAAAAGTAATACACTTTTTTTTACAATCAAGAGAGGGAGATCAGATAAATATATTTGCAACATAAACATTCTAAATGTATAATTGTTGATTTTTCCTTCAGAAGTGTCACCATTACAAAGATTTAAATAATGAACATGTTTTTTTTATTTTTTATAAATGCACATGAAGATAACATGGGTATCGTGTGTTATAGTGAGAGATGATTTGGCATTTAAAGGGATAGTTGAGTTCTGGTAAGGAGAGTACAGTTTTAGTGAAACTGAATTTTAGTAACCAAAACCTGCATCATTACATTACAAACTAATAGTTATAACTAGAAAGGAACACAAAATTACAAATGACGTAGTAAAGATCATGTTATCTTTCAAAAAGAGCCGTTAAAACGTAAGAGGGCGCTCTCTAAACACTCATCGGTTTCAACCATTTTGAATAAAATATTGTGCATGTGATGCATTGTTGAAATAGTGATTAGATAGAGAAATAACCAACAACTATTTAAATACCTATTTTGTAACTTTTTTGAAAAGAGGAAGCATTTTTTTGAATTTTTAACGGCTGGTTCAAAATTCTCTAATAAACCCGGGGCCCCGGGTTTATTACAAATTGTTATATTTATGGATATTTCAGCCGTTTCTGAACCGATTTTGATCAAACAAAGATGATTTTATTGTTTAAATATTATGCTCTTTCAAATTTTACACTCAGTTTTTCATTACCTCATAAACCAATTAAGTAGTCTAGCGCCCTCTCTACCAAAACTCAACTTTCCCTTTAATTGCTCTGGAATGGGTTAATGTATGGTGAGGGGATTCAATATATTAATGCCATAGTACTATGATAGGGTTGGACTCAGGGTTAGGGCTATGATTAGGGATATTGCATAAGTGCGGTATTAGATATGCATATTAGGTCAATCATTTCTAAAGGAATTGTAGAAAATTTTGGATGACGAAACAGAAGGATCAGAGGTGTGTGTAGGGAAACAACTCAAGCATGCATACAGAAAAGGCAGATATGTTAAACATAACACACATACATATAACTTTTTTTTTTATAAAGGATAATTAATATACGAAGCAACTTAAATTTTTCCTTGAGCAGACCATATTGCCTTTAAATAAGTTCAAGAGAAAGCATTAAAGCAAAAATCTTCCTTTCCCCAAATTAATTTAAACAGCATAACTATTCTTTCCTGTACATGCCAAACATAATACTTGTTAGCATCCCAATAGGCAGTGTAAGTAAGAAACAAGCTTAAATATTTAGTTTATTTTATTGATATGTTTTGTATTCATCTATTTAAATTTGAAAATTTTCCCTTAAAATATTGATTGACTGTCCTGAACAATTATGTGTTTATTCTTTCAGATATTTTCTCTGTTTTTTTGTAGTTTTTTTTCATTATACAGTGTTATGTTGATTTTGAGCTAATGGCTTTTTTTCATTTTATATCTTCTAATTCTATTTTTTGTTAGGTTAAAGCATGATCAAAACACTCATCAAGATAAAAAAAAAAAAAAGGAGAAACAAAATTTCATGCAATATAAACAGGAAAAACATTAGGCATAAAACACTGCAAACATAGGATAACATGCCTGTTACTCATGAGTTCTGAACATAAAACATTTAAGAAAGAACAATCTAGATACAAAAGAGAAACAAATGTATTAAAAACTGCAAATCATACATATTTTCTAATATTGAACCAGATTAGTAAATGGCTTCATATGTAACTCATCAATTTATAGTACAATGAAACCTCTTTATAGCGAGCTCTGTTATAACCAGTTACCTGATCTGGGCCCCTTTGCAGAAAGAGATACAATTGATAGTAAGTTATAATTAATTGTAAGTCAGAAAATTTGTGCGTCCAACCGATCAGATTTGCGCATTTAGAACACATTATCTGACTAAGACTTACAATCAATTGTAACTTACAATCGATTGTATCTCTTTCTGCAACAGGACCGTAGTGAGGTTATTTCACAGGTCCAGGTTCTATATACCCTATGATTTGAACGCCCTGATACAAGATATCTGATATAAGGAGGTGCATTCAATGGGCCCAAGGAGCTCGTTATAATGAGGTTTCACTGTACTTCTCCAAACACACAACAAATGGATCCAGCGTGTACAATAACGCATGTAATGTGGATCCACCACATGGACTAAAACATGAAGTACATGTAGGAATCATGCAAATAAAATCAATGCAATACTGATAGAATTATTTGAGGTTTATCTAAACGCTGGCATTTTTCGCTCACTGTTACTGATAAGTACATACTTCCTGTCACTTCTAGTCCTATAATATTTTCTCTTGGGTATTACTAATAATGTTAGTAACCAATGTTGTATAAAGCACTATCATCTGTTTTGTCTAAACACTGGAGGCTGCCATGTTTTTCAACTGTACCATACGTAATTTGACTAGAATGGTGATGGGAATTGTGCACTTATCAGTAATAGCAAGCAAAGATTCCAGCATTTTGTTTCCTTAAAGTGATACCTGTAAAGTGTCAGATATTGCACAAAATGACATTTGAGACTTCAATCCTATATCAATATCATTGTAAAATACAATTGAAAGATTTGTGAAAGTTTGAAAGAAAACTAACAATGTTTACCTAGTGAAAAAAACGAATATTGAGTTCATATTTTATCACCGAATACTGATGGTCTGCCATACATTTGTCGCAGTAATGAATGATCCGTTTGAGATATTTGCACCCGTGTATGTTTACACATGTAGTACAGAATTCATGGAATTTGCAGGCGCTCGGCTCAAAGTTCAATCTCCGGAATGTTCTCACGAGTGCTGCATGCGGACGTTCTCAGCTAGGACAATTGTACTTTTTATCAAAAGCGTTAATCAACGTGATTGAAATAAAAGATTTAAATGATAATTATTTCCATACTAAAGGGACATTTGAAAAAATCAAACCCTATTTTATTCTTCTTTTACCATAAGCTAAACAACACGGTAGAAGAGAAACGAGGAAGCTCCAAGTAATTTTCGTGGATTTGGACACTTTACAGGTATGACTTTAAATAAGAAGTGCACCATACTATCAACACATTACCAATGCCAAGTAAGCCAGATTGAAGCACAGGGTCACCAAGCAAGTGCATAGGGTCAGCAGGTCAGAGGTCAGAGGTCACTGCAAGCTTCTCACTACATGCAAAAAGCTATAACTTTGAGTACTGTAAATATGGGACGTGTAAATTGATTATAGATGAACCTGTTCCCTGCTAGAATATGCAATCCCCACAGAGTTAACCCCTCCCCATTGAGATTCTGAAATCTCCATAGACTTTGTACACAACCCACCCAGTTCCTGTAGTCAAGGGGTTGATACAGGGCCCACCCAGTCCCCCTATCCAATGGGTCAAGGGCATAACATTATTGTTTGTTTTCCACAAGAAGTCTTGCACTAAAAATAAATAGGTCTCAAGTTTCCAATTCAGTGAAAATTATATAGCTGCAAAATTTGTTTCAATAAAATAAGGCTGATGCTTCTACATGCAAACCCTTTATAAGCAGGGGGAAAAGCTAAGGGGTGAAGTTTAAACATTTTGGGGAATTGATATGCTTTGCTTCAGCCAATGATAGAAGCAAAGCAGGGGATAATATATCATTGCTAAGGGGGTGAGGGCAAGACGGGGGATAATTCACAAGTTCCACACAAACAATAATTTTCCAACACCTTTTTATCTTTGTTCTGAAGTCTCTTCCTTAAATTCCCCAAAATTAAAAGCACCATTACCATTGAAGTCATCAATAAGCCGTTGCAAAACAAAATTAAGCCAATGATATAGAAGCAAAACAGAGGATAATACATCGTTTGCCAAGGGGGTGAGGGAAAAACGGGGGATAATACACAAGTTTCACACACACTATAAATTTCCAACACCTTTAATCTTTGCTCCAAAGTCTCTTCCTTAAATTTCTCAAAATTAAAAGCACCATTACCATTAAAGCCACCAATAAGCTGTTGCAAAAACAAAATTAAGCCAAGGTTATAGAAGCAATATAGGGGGATAATAAACCATTGCCAAGGGAGTATGAGCAAATCAGGTGAATATAATATATAAGTTCCACAAACACTAATTTTACAACAGTCTCTTCTTTATATTTCCAAAAATTGAACACACAGTTACCACTAAAGCCACCGATACAGTGTTGCAAAAACAAAATTAAGGCAAGGGTATTGAAGCAAAAACGGGGGATAATTAACCATTGCAAGTGGTGTAGGAGCAAAACGGGGGATAATACATCATTACCATTAATAAAGGCACCAATAAAGGCACCAATAAGCCATTGCAAAAATAAACTTAAAGCCAAGGGTATAAAAGCAAAAAGGGGGATAATAAACCATCGCCAAGTGTATAGAATCAAAACGGGGGATAATAAACCACTGCCAAGGGTATAGAAGCAAAACGGGGGATAATAAACCATCGCCAAGGGTATAAAAGCAAAACGGGGGATAATAAACCATCGCCAAGGGTATAGAAGCAAAACAGGGGATAATAAACCATCGCCAAGGGTATAGAAGCAAAACGGGGGATAATAAACCATCGCCAAGGGTATAGAAGCAAAACAGGGGATAATAAACCATCGCCAAGGGTATAGAAGCAAAACGGGGGATAATAAACCATCGCCAAGGGTATAGAAGCAAAACAGGGGATAATAAACCATCGCCAAGGGTATAGAAGCAAAACGGGGGATAATAAACCATCGCCAAGGGTATAGAAGCAAAACTGGGGATAATAAACCATCGCCAAGGGTATAGAAGCAAAACGGGGGATAATAAACCATCGCCAAGGGTATAGAAGCAAAACGGGGGATAGTAACCATCGCCAAGGGTATAGAAGCAAAACGGGGGATAGTAACCATCGCCAAGGGTATAGAAGCAAAACTGGATATTGAACCATTGCCAAGGGAGTGTGAGCAAAGCGGGGGGATACTATACACAGTGACACTGACACACCAGTATTCCACGACCTCTCACCTTTGACCCCTAAACCTTTGACCTCTTTGCTTGACGACCCTTTACCGACCTCTGGCTTGCCCGGAAAAGTTTTCTCTTTTTCCTTCTCACCTGCGCCCCGAGATTTCTTGGCCGACTTCTTGGGCGCTGGGCTCTGGATCTGGCAAGAAAAGAAAAGAAAAATAACAATATTAATTGTTATCAGACCTTCGTTTGACCCGAAATTATCACTTTGCTCTCTAGCTTGGCTGGAAATTGTGTTTCTTCGTCTTTCTCACCTGTGGCCGAAAATGCCTCATTCAAACATTCATGGATCCAACACGGATCAACGCTCTACTGATCATCCTTGTTATTCTGTGTTGTTTCCGGCATCACTGTGTTCATGCCATACAGAGGTCCGGCATGGTCCTTGGAGCACCAGCATTGTGACATCTCGTCACCGGAGGACACCGGTATCAACACAGAGATCTCGGTGGCTACATGGAGACTCTCAGAGTTGTTCTGTAACTACATGGAACTAGTTCTGATAATTTTCATCTGTGTACTCCGGGGCGAAAAATGTTTTTTATATTTTTAATATGGCATACACATACAAGAAAGTAATTTAAGTGCTTTGTGATTACAAAATTAACCTTTTATTTGCATTATCTACTATATTTTCATAAAAAAAACAAACTTACTTCCAGTTTTGGATCATTCTTGGCCTCCTTGCCTTTCTTCTCATCAGACTTCATCGCACTCTTCCCCCTGGATAGAGCAGACTTCTGACGCTCCCGGGGTGACACTGGTCCAGACATCTGAAACAAATTGAATTTAATTTGATTAGTCTTTAATTTGATGTTTTGTGCTATACTTTGTAAGAAATTTGATGAGAAGATAGAACATTCACAACACTGTCTCGTTCCCCTGGATAGAGCAGACTTCTGACGCTCCCGGGGCGATGCGTTGGGGCCTCCTACTCCTGGTGATGCTGGTCCGGACATCTGAAACAAATTTAATTAAATTTGATTAGTCTTTAATTTGATGTTTTGTGCTATACTTTGTAAGAAATTTGATGAGAGGATAGAACATTCACAACACTGTCTCGTTCCCCTGGATAGAGCAGACTTCTGACGCTCCCGGGGCGATGCGTTGGGGCCTCCTACTCCTGGTGATGCTGGTCCGGACATCTGAAACAAATTTAATTAAATTTGATTAGTCTTTAATTTGATGTTTTGTGCTATACTTTGTAAGAAATTTGATGAGAGGAAAGAACATTCACAACACTGTCTCGTTCCCCTGGATAGAGCAGACTACTGACGTTCCCGGGGCGATGCATTAGTACCTCCAACTCCTGGTGACGCTGGCCCCGACATCTGAATCAAAAGTGATTCAATCAGTTTTGTGATGTAACAGGGTGATTAGTCATTTAATTTGGTAAATAGATAACAAATGATTCATGATACAAAGATTCAGAATAGTAAGGAAATGAGCCCGAGACTTTTATGCGATTAGTTTTTTCTTGCATCATTTGACTCCTGTATCACTGTGAACTTTGAAATTTCACCAACTTGATGTACGTAGTATCCTTATGGTTTATGGAATGTTTTATTGAACTTGAAGGTGTCTGCAAAAGAACTTTGGACACTTTCTTTAAGTGAAATAGTTTGAAAATATTTAGCATTATTGTCGTACCTGGATATCAGGAATACTGCTGGCCATCATCGCTTCTCGTTTCTTGGCCTCTTCCTCAGCCTTCAGTTTGGCCTCCCGCTCCTTTGCCAACTCTTCCTCCGTCTTTTCAGGGGCGTCTTCGTCACCTTCGCATATCTCACCCATGTTGGAGGTGTCGGCCCGCGAGACTGCGCCACGCGACAATGAGGAGTTTGGCCTTTTCCTACAATTAACAGAAGCATTTAATGATAGTTGTTATTTTCTCTATCAGGCGAAATGTGTCCAATTAAGATATAATTATTGTTAGGGTGCAATTCATAATTCAAGTGTAACTTTAACAAGCTCTTTTGCTCAAAATCATACATATATGTAGCTACAATTTTGAATAAATAAACATTTCATTGGTAAACATATAATGTAGACTTTCATTGATATTTCCAATGTTGGGGTGAATAAACATTGTGCTTCCCTGCAAAAAAAAACAACAATGTCATGAAACCTTTCTACAGAGGCCACTTTTCTTGTTTCCCTTAGGTGGTCACTATACACAGGTTTGACTCTACATCATACATGTATGGGAAAGACAATGACACAGGTCAAGAGGTCACACTTACGTTTCTGTTGGTATGGGAACCTGGCTGACCTTGTAGTTGACGAAAGGTGAGGCAAGCTCAACAAACTGCTCTGGTTTCTTCACCTCCGGCTCTGAAATAATTCAACAGAATATTTCAGAATGTAAATAAAAGCACACGTTTGTGAAGTATCAGGATTGAACATTAGCATTGGCACTGGTAACCTGCGCTGCTGCAATTTTACATAGTACCCACATGTGGAACCCAACAACATTAAATATTACTTTCAATATTTTTAATAGGCTAACCTATTCTGATACTTAAACACAAACATTTCCAATTTTGTCATTTATCTTGTCTGACCAGGCAACCAAGAGCTTTTATATAAGTCAGAGAGATTTTAGGGTAAAAAGAACAAGATTTTTAATTTTTTTTTAAATACGATAAGAAATTAAATATACAGTAATTAATGTAATAGAAAGATACAACCAGAAACCATACCTGGAGAAGAGCAAAAAATACTATTCTTTCTTATGAATTTATACCCTGCCTAAAACAATGCATGCATTTTCAAGGAGTAGCAGCATAAAAAACAAAGGACTACCTCTTTGTTACAGCTAAATAAATTCCAATCATAAATATTTTAATGTTGTATTGCGGCATGATACATCAACATTGTATTTTCTGTGATTTAACATAAGTTTCAACCAAAACTGACGGATCAATTTACACAACTGAAATCTCTTACCCGATGGTTCATCGGTCGGGGAGGGCTTCTTCTTCTTAGGTCTGATCTGCTTCCAGGCGGGGATCTTTGGAGGTGGGGGCGGAGCCACGAGGGGGCAGGACCTGGTCTGGGTCAACATGAGGGGGTGGGGGTAGACGTGGGACAACCCATTCTGGCGTAGCCTCTCTGAAGCATCTGCCTACAGTACAAGAGGAGAAAAGTTATTTAGAATATGCTACCAATGTAGCTAAACATGGAAGTATATTTAGTTTGTTTTCTTTTTTTTCTTTTTTACTCCTGTAGATTGTTTAAAAGTGGACGAGAATATTGGAATAATTTAAAATAAATTAAAATCATACTTATAATCATCATCATCATCATCATCATCATCATCATCATCATCATCGCCATCATCATCATCATCATCATCAACACTACCATCATCTTTACAGCCAAGTGCGCCTCAGTTGGCAGTGAGCATGAAATGCTCCCAATATAAAAACAAAATATTTAGTACTGATGAGCCATGATGAAGATGATGATGATCCACAGCACTTGTATGATGCCATTTATCTGTTTCAAACATTCAAAGTATATTAATCTATTTCCATATGTACAGTAGAAATACACTTATTTCGATGGAATAATAGGCATTTTTCTCATTGATACGTACCATTTCTCCCAACACTGAGATCCTGACGGGCACCTTGGGAGGGTGTATGTAGCTGACAAACAAAGTCACCTGAGGACTCTCCGGGATGACTGGCGTCACCTGCTCCTTGTCTGGACGTACCCGAAAGATGGCAAGGTGGAAAAAGGAGGGAAAATAATCAGTATTAATTTTGAGTTCTAATTAATGCACACACAGGTCTACAATGCCTAAACTGTCTTATTGCAGAGCTACCAACATTGAAATTTAACAATAAGGAAGATTTAGAGAAATTTCATCAGAAATCGGAAAGATATCTACAAAATGCATACAACCTAATGACAATAATTTTGTTGATAATCAGGAAGATTGGCTATCCGATGCAGTAATCTTGGTCTATTTTCAGGAAGTCTTCTGCGAAATCAGGAAGACTTGGCAGCTCTGGCACTGGCATATAATGGAAAGATGACATGGGGGGAAAAAATGTGTGACAAAATCTTTCAATCCATTATAAATTATATTTGTCAATGGTGTACAGATTAATTTGCACAGATCTACAATTCAGGGTATTTCTGGAGCTGTAAAAGGTTTGTCATATTATGAGGAAAAGTCTTTCAGTGCATACATCAAGCAATAATAGGGACACTGGATTTGTACACACATTACGCAGCCCTAGTTTTTTTTGTTAAGTTGAGGTCAACATGCTCCTCTTAATCTGCATGTAGCTCATTATGAACATACAATCTGACTAATGAATTTGGTTACAGCTCAAAATTAATATATACTTACTGTATACTTACTTCAGTCAAAACTTTTACTTACACTTAGGCCATTTTTACATTAATTTTGTTTACAAACTTGACAACTAATAATTCAGTCTGTAGACAGCCATGCTGTTACACTTTGTATTAATTATGTTCTTGATTTGATCATTTCCAATAGATATTTGCACTACCTAGGCTAGTATGAAAGCCAGACTGCAAATTTAACGATCAATGCATGTAATAGTGAGAAAATAGACATGTATGGTAGATGGTAGCAGAGATAGAACAAACACAAATTTGTCTCATTTGTTTTTATAAAAATGATGTCACTTTCTACTTTGCAGATAACACAATCTCCAGTTACACATTAACCAAATGACTGAAACAAATTTACAACAAATCAACACATTCATTGGAGTGGTACAAATACATAAGATATAGAATGTTTTTTAAGGAAAGCATTTTCTTTATTTACTAAAGACTACAACAGTTCTAGAAGTTCTTTGAACCAGCTGGATCCTTATGTAAATAGGGCATGAATGTGTTTTCAGAAACTGTGAAAAATTACTTAAAGGTGCACCTGTAAAGTGTCAGATATTGCCCAAAATTACATTTGAGACTTCAATCCTATACCAAAATCATTTTATTGTAAGATATGTCCGAATGATATGTGAAAGTTTCATTGAAAAAGATCACTGCTTTCCTGGTTAAAAAAGCGAAAATTTGCGTCAGCTTTTTACAACGAATTACTGTATGACGTGTATGAGGTTTATGACCGTTCATTAACGCTCTTGACCTGAAGGATTATCAATGATAGATATCGTCATACTAAAGGGGCATTTGACAAAATCTAACCCTATTTTATTATTCTCTTACCATAAGCCAAACAACACGGTAGAAGAGAAATATGGAAGCTCAAATTAATTTTTGTGGAGTTACGACACTTTACAGGTGCACCTTTAATCTACATACATGTACATGTACAGTTAAAAAACAAATACATTAAATACACAAAAATAAAATATCCCACATTTCCTTCGGTGATGACCCCAAATCCCTCCTGATATATCTTTATGAAAGAGTAGTAAGAAACATGCAAAGGGGAAGGGCATGCATTGTCATGCATTTCATGCAAGAAAGATGTGAAGAAAGTTATACAGATCATGCAAATTTGCTTCCCGGTAACGATATTTACTGATGTAGATGATTCCATTATTAAACCCAATGCTCCTGGAGTCTAGTTGAACTTGCAGTATTATTTATATAAATTTGAAATTTGAGTAGAAAAGGGTCATTAAACTGTAGTCATTATCAGAGAGAATAGCATACAAATACCTTAATAAATGATATGTATTCTTTATTAAAAACAATTCTTGTAAATTAGTCCCCCCTTTACCCACAATATGAATCTTTACAAATTTATCTATAGCAATTTAGCATGCAATTTATAAACAATTCTACTTTTTTTAAACATCATCCACAACTGGGCTGGTTTATATTGATTATTAATCTTAAAACTGGTTTGAAGAAAGAATAAAATGCAAAAGTAAATTAATTCATTACTTTTCTGCTGCAAATCGCACATGCATTTACAAATCTGAAGCAAAACAAAATAGTAAACTATCTCTAGAGATTTTTAAACAATTTTTGGTAAACTAGAGTATAGCTATCTTTCACTTTTCAAAGAATCATTTTAGGGTGTCAATTACCTTTTTAATAAATACAATATTGATAACTACACCATACAAAAAGAAGGAAATAATGCCATTTGTGACAGGATAGCAAAACCCTGCACATGTCGGTAATTCATGTTTTGAAGAAATTTGCATTTTAAGTTCACATAATGTTTAAGACTTAAAAGTGTTAGTAAAAGTGAAAAAATCATATTTTTGCCAAATATAGTCTGATGTTTTAGAAGAAGGCATCAATCAAGTGAAAATCTAAATTTTGATTTTTACTGACAATTAAGTGCAAGCTTTTGATATATCCAGTCACATTTTATAAAGAATGTTGCAGGACTAAACAAAACAAAGAGAGAGCTAGCTAAGAGGACACATTTGACAAGCATACATGCAGCATGCATAATAAGGGGAAGGGGCACAGACCTAGCATGCTTAAGAGTTCCTTATCTGGAGTGCCTGTACAATACAAAGGGGTTGTGCAGGGGTCATTCAAAAAGCAAAATCATAATCATAAATCATAACTTGATTTCAAAACAATGTCATGGAAGGTATTTTTATTCAAAGATCAACATAAATCATCATTAAAATGGAGAGCAAAATAAAATAGCTGATCGCAGGACAATTAAAAAGTAAATGCAAGGGTTAAAAGCAAATTTGATCAATACAATGTAATAATTCAAGCAACTTTAAAAGATATTGAACAAATTAAGATTGCCCACATGGGGTTCTACAAATCATAATTTCACGAATTATAATCATTTATCATACATGGTCCTTAGATGAATTCCAAATATGAGAATGAAAGTTGAGGGGAAGCATAACGAGGCTATCTAAAATAAAATAAAGTCAATTCAAATCAAAATCATAGTTTGCGCAAGAGCAAAGAGTCAAAATAGCTGTCATATACAGGGTGGCCCCAAAAAAACAGAACGGGGCACTTCCCAAAATAAAGTACCAACATATTTATGTCCATCGGATAGGGTGTCTTTTCCAATGAACAACGTAACAGTAATTTTGGTCGTGTAGTTTTTGTTTTAAGACGCTGTGAGTGAGACCATGTCAGGTGCCCATTTTTGTAAATTTTTACCTAGTCAATGCCAGTTAAATTGCACTCCCTGCCCGTAATACCATTCAACGAACATGTCCATTCTCTCGGCACACGGCTGAGTGCACACTAACAATGGCGCGCCTTAGGGTCCATGGTTCAACTGTATGAAAGGCAGTACGTTCGATGTATCAAGCACTCGCTCGGTAAAAATTGACACAAAAGAGAACCTGACATGGTGTCACTCCCAGCGCCCTAAAACAAAAACTACACAACCAATTTGACTGTTCTTGGTATCATTGTTCATTTGAAAAGACACCCTATCCGATGGACATAATACATTTGTTACTATATTTTGGGAAGTGCCCCGTTCCGTTTTTTTTGGGCCACCCTGTATACTAAAACGCTCTCAATGGCAAACATCAAGATATCAAGCTCAAAGTCGTGACAAAGTCGTGATCTGCATGAATTTTGCAAATTGCTAGAAGATCTAATACTTATTGTCTGTCCGAAGTGAAATTTCACTTGGAGATTTAGAAGCGGAGGCGGCGGCTTCTAATGCCTGCGCGAGGCTCACCCCAGGAGGGGCCAAGAAGCGAACCATTTTCATCTTGGACAGAACCTTTGCCTTGGCTCTGAGCACTTTGCCAACATTAGTATTAAAAGGACATGATAGAAAAGAAATTATGATTTAGATTTTAAATGTTCAATTAACACTCTGAGTGCCAGGGTTTTGAATGCTCTAGATGGCATTTGTGTGTATTGTAACTCACAAAAACGTGAGCTTGGCACTCAAGCAGTCAATTTGTTAAAAATATTGTAAGGTGGATGATTATTCACTTTTCTTAAACCTGCTTCTATTAAATATCAATAGCATGATTACTTGACTTTTGCTTGTTTAACATATTTAAAGCTTTCCATGGTTAGTAGCAATGTAAAGCGCAATTAATAACAACTCTATTAGTAAACAATTTTAAAACGTTTAAAATAGCAATATTCTGAATATAAACCATGTCAGGTATTATCTACCCCACCATGGAAGCCGATACATACAAGCAACATCTAGCAATATTCTTTATTACACATTGCGATAGCCAACATTTTCCTTATGTATTTCTTTGTTTTTTTAAATAATGAGGCTTTTAAATTGTGGGATTTTGTTTTAAACATATCAACCAGATCAGCAAAAGAGATTAACAGGACAGTCAGTATTTACTACACTAAGTGCTGTGAGTTGCAAAAAGGGAAAGGCCATAATGACTAGTATAATGGACCACTTTGGGCTGTTTTTAGAGGCATAAAAAACGTGCAAACAAGATAGCGTGGGGTACCCTTTAAACACAATTCTGTACCATACCATGCTGTAAATTGCTACCTACAACTATTCTATTCAGTATCTTTAAATGGATCTAGTAACGTTGTTCACATGTGCAAAAAGTGGTGAATGGTTGACACAATTATCTGATATGTCCACTGGGTATTGTGTGAAAATTTCAAGTTAAATGGACGTTATATGGCCGAGTAATGAGCAACTGGGCACTGGTGGGTCCTGTATCAATTAACTGGGGTTTACAACATCCAGTGGCAAAGTACTCACGTTTATCCTTGTCCTCTTTCTTCTCCTTCTTATCCTTCTTACTCTCCTTGTCTTCCTTGTGACCCACTCTCGACTCCTTGTCTCCTTTTTCAGCTGAGAACAAAAAAGGAGAAAGAAAAGGGGGTTATTAGTCTGCTAAAATATTGGATACATTTTGGATACATTTCTTGGGAGTTGGGCCTTTATAAAGTAACACATTTAAGCCACAACCAATGACTGACTAAGATAAATAATATATTATTACTTTAAAAATTATGATTTATTTAATGAATGACTGACTGAATGAAGAAATAAACAAATCAATACATAATTAAGTAAATGAAAAAAATAAAATAGATGAATGAAAGATAGATAGATGAAAGAACAAATGAATGAAATGATATGTGAATGAATGAGTGAATGAACAAATGAGTGATATAGAGTACAACTACATGAAATAAAGAACAAAGGAGTGATATAGAGTACGACTACATGAAATAAAGAGCAAATAAGCAACACTATTGTTTTCAAACCACTCACATCTCCCGTCTCTGTCTTTGCCCGTTTTGCCATCCTTATTGGATTCTCTGGTTACCACGGAGATCTCATCCCCCATCTTCTCCTTCTTGGGCATCTCCTCGGCAGGAGGAGCAGGTTCCGTGTCCTTGGGGAGCTCCGGGTCGGGCAGCTTGAACTCCGGTAGCAGTTTCTTCATCAGCTCCCACACCTTGTCTAGGTGACCATATCTGGAAAGTATTATTATGATTATTGTCATCTTTATTAGCTGTTTTCTCCTATTATCACATTATATCTATATCATTATTGTCATCATTATCACGGTCGTCGTCGTCATCGTCATCATCATCATCATCATCATCATCATCAACATCATCATCATCAACAGCATCATCATCATTTTTATCATCATAATCATCTTTTGCATTGTTCTCATCATTGATAATCATTACATAAATTGTTTACAAACTTTGGTCAAGAAATGTGTTAATTATACAAGACACTTGTAACTGTTTTATTTTTTATTTTGTACAATTAATATAAATATATAAATACAAGTGCAAATGAAAAATCACAATTCATCAACGATAAAAGCACTTAAATGTGGTTAAAATCTTGTATAGATAAACACCAGGAATATATGCATGCAATTTCCAAATTAACATCCAATTTATAAATGTCAGGATACAAACCGTTTTGTCCCACAATGTGTTGATAATTAATTCAAAGAAATAATCTGAATGGCAAAACTACAAAAAAAATGTGAAACAGAAAATGGAAGTTATGATGTTAATGAGAGTGAAACACTTTAACATGGTTAGTTAAATTCATGCAAGAAACATAGAAAAACAACATACAAGTAATACATACAAATAATAATTTGTACACATGTAACAAAGAACATGAAAGAATGAAAATGGAATCAACTAAAAAATAACTAGTAAGAACATCAAAAAGAATCTCTTCATATTCAACCTGTGATATATCATGCTGAACATGAAATAGGAACATTTGAACTCCAGACTCTCATATCTGAAAACTGATGATGAAAACATATGATCAACTATAAAGTTTTATGCAAAGAAATGCAACAACAATTCTGTTTCAACAACAGAATCCCAAACTTGAAAATTTCATGCTCAACAATAGAATCACAAATAATTCTCAACCAGAACCCAACGAAAAATCTGAACTCCAAACTCCTGTCTTCAAATAACTACTGAACCTACTCAATGATTTCCTCCATAAACTGACATCTATCCACTCCCTTCGGACCAGGTTCACTCCTTTTTCCATCTTTGGTTTCACTCTTCTGTCTATCCGTTTCATTCTCTTCCTTATCATCCCAGGGAAGGGTTTCACCATGCTCTCCATCCATACAGGGACAGGTTCCGTTCTTCTGTCCATCCTCCGCCCAGGAGCAGCCCTCCTCTCCACCTGAAACTCCTCCACAGCAACCGGTAAATCTGTTCCCACCTTCCCCCAATCCCTCCTCTCCTTCCAATACATAGACGGGGCATATATCATCCTTCACAGATGTGGGATAATCGCTGTCTTGATCTTCCGTTCCAAATTCGCCCGTGAACTGGACGATCTTGCGAGCATTCTTGGCCGCTCTCATCTTCCTACCTATCGCACTCAGCACCATGTGACTGATAGCCGTCGAACAGACAATATAGACACACATAGAGATGCAAGAGAGAGTACATAGAACCAGTCACAAATATAAACACAGTAAAAAGACACAACATACACACACACACACAATAAAATATAGCCACACATACAGACACATAGAAATACAAGAGATGAACATAGAACAATCATAAACACAGTAACAAGACAAGACATACACATACAATAATAGACAGACACACGAACAGAAAGGACAGATACACATACAGATAAAGATAGGGGGATGGGCGGATAGACGGACAGGCAAACAGAAACACACACAACATGTGCAAGAAAGAAAATGGATGAAAATTTGATTAAACAGACTCTGTGCAAATGGGTAAGAAAAGGAAAGTGATGATGCCCCTCATCTTGTGTTGAAATAAAAGGTAAATAAAGGGTCACAGAATCACTAAGTGATAGAGACATACAGAAATAGGATTCACAAGTTGGAAACAATTCAATCAGATTTGTGATGTAAAAGGAAAACAAATCCATGATAAATGGGATTCAGAATAGAAAGGAAATGAGACTAAGAGATAGTTTACAAAGCGATTGTTTTTTCTTGCATCATTTGAATTCTTTATCACTGTGAACTTTACAATGTCACCAAGTTGATGTATAGTATTCTTGTGGTTTATGGAATGTTTTTTACTGAACCTGAAAATGCCTGCAAAAGAAGGGCACTATCTCTAAAGTCATCCATTAACTTTTTAAAATTCAATCAAAATCATTTGGAGCCTTCAAAACTTCTCTTGTATCATATTGTTTTGCTTATGGTAACATACAAATTAAATGGGTTTTGACTTTTTAAATGTCACCCAAATGTATACCTGAATAAAAAGCGTTCCAGAACAATTTAAAGTATTTTCATCAAATCAATATATAGTAGATGATAATATCTGACAATATGTTGTACCTTTTTTTTCACTAGGTAAGGAGTGGGTTTTTTCTATGCAACTTTAACATGCCATTGATTGAAGTCTCAAATATCACTTTTGGAGAAATCTTGTGAAGTTAATGGATCACTATAAGATAGGGATTATACGGATTAGGATTAGGATTAGGATATTCCCTAGATCCCTGTACTTACTGCAGTGGGATGGTCTCAGGAAGCCAGCCAGTCAGGGCCTGGATCACTGTCACATCTCCAAACTCACAACTAGCACTGCCTACCGAGTAGCTGCAACGAGACAAGACAAAAGTGCAAACACAACTTAATTTTGATTTGATCCTACATGTGTAGAACTTTCAGGCTTATCATCTGCTATAGAACTGCCAAGTCTCCCCGATTTCGCAGGAGCAGGGTTGGCATATTTCGCAGGAAATTGCTCATTTCCCGGACGGGAGGGAAATACTGGGAATTCCCACCTTCTTTAATCCCTTGACTACAGGAACCGAGTAGGTCGTGTACAAGGTCTATGTAGATTTCAGAAAATCGTAGGGAACAGGTTAATAGCAGGAAATACTTGGAAATATAATTGTCCACCTTGGGAAGTACCAGCAAACATTTTAATCTTATTAATTACTATGGCCAAGTGACTACTACTTTATTTATAATCAGAAAATTTTGTCTAGATCTCCAGTGCCAGTAACACCTTCAAATATAAGATGAGGATGTCATAATTAAAGGAAATTGTGCATTCCTATCAATGGTCGATTAAGGTTGATTATTTCTCGGTGGTTGCCAGATCAGGCAACTACATTATTGGTCAATTACAAGAGACAAATTTGTAGAATCTAGAAGTACCAGGTCAAATTTGACATTTTTTGCTTTTACTTGCCGTAACGGGCCAGTAGAGAAAAGGCTTAGTTTGGAGTCTTGCTTTAATATTTGACTTACTCTAGGGAGAAGACCTTGATGAGAGCCTTTGTGAGCAGCATGGGCCACAGCTCATGGGCCAGTCTGGAGGAAGGCAGCAGCATCTTGCCGTTGTCATCAAACGGGATGCTGTCATCTACCGTCACCTTCCGCCATGTACCCTGAAAGAAATCAACAGCGGAAGCATTAGCACAAATTAAGAAATTACAAACAATAACTTGAACAATAAAATTAATATGTGGGGCACAAGGCAATTTAGCTCCTCCTAATCCGACCTGGTAGGGGGGGGGGGGGGAAATGTGATCATAGGGGTGTTAAGGTTGAAGCCATTCCATTTTGAATATTTTTTTTCAATTCACATCCCTGATTCACACTTCAAAAGAATAACCAATACTCACCATTAAGTAGACCATAAGGATGTATTTTATGTGGGGGTTTTGCCCACCTTTTAGAGGGGCAGAACTCTAATCATAGGGGCACTATTTAAAGGATGCAGCTACCCTGCTTTAGAAAGTGCTTACTATTCACACTCTATAAATTGAGGATAAATACTCACCATCCAATAGACCCTGATGATGTATTTGCCGTGGGGGTTGTAGAGGGGCAGGTGGGGCGCCTTGCCCACCTTGCATAGGGCAAAGGTGTGATTATAGGGGCACTTACGATGTATCTAATCCAATTTGAATATGTTTTTAAAAATTGTATTTACTTTCTCAAAGAGTAAAACTACTCACCATCCAGTAGACCCTGATGATGTATTTGCCGTGGGGGTTGTAGAGGGGCAGATGGGGGGCCTTGCCCACCTTGCAGAGGGCGTAGATGTGGTCCCAGGGGCGCCAGGGGTGCATCTTTCCACCCGCTATCGTCACCCCTTCATGGGGCTCTGAGATGGGCTGAGCGGTGGTGTGCCAGAGGCTGGTGATCTGGCTGATAATCCATCGCATCGTCTTGTAGAAAAAATGGAACAAAGTTTGATTAGCATGACACATTAATGATTCCCTTATGAAAGACGACATTGAAAGCGCAATGAGCCTCATGGGCATAGCGCTATAACTGTTATCATTATTAAATCAAGTGGTATCAATATTTTCAAACAACACAAAGTTTACAGTACCCATGACATTGTATGTGCATTGATTAGATCAAGATGGATCAAGTTTTCCTGCATGTAACCTAATACTAATGTAACCCCTAGATGGTAGAATTGTTCATGTCAATCAAAAAGCTGTGGTTGCCATGGTTGGCATGTCAAAAGTGTCCTGTCTCGGGCATGCATTGTCCATTCATGAGCAAAAAGTGCAAATTAGGCAATACCAAATTTCTACATACTTTTACATGTACCAAATTTGTAGCTTAACAAATAGCCAAGACAACTAACTGATCAATATAGCTGATATATTGTAAATGTCTTGATTAATTGCATATTTGTATTTTCTTGACTATAGTCAGTGACAAGAGAAAGTGAGTGATCATTAACTTTGTCAAATTCAACCAAAATCACATCGCTTTTCTTCACTTTCCTTGTACCATAGTGTTTGGCTTATGGTATGAATGAAATTGGCTTTGATTTTTCAAATGTCTCCCTTATCATTAAGATATTTATGATTGAATTGAAAAGCACTGAAAAGTCATTGATCACTTTAATCAAAATCAATCCATGATATCTATGCAGAGGTACCAACATTGAAATTCAACAATCAGGAAGATTTAGGGAAATTTCATCAGAAATCAGAGAGATATCAAATGCATACAAAATAATGACAACAATCTGCCCATAATCAGGGAGATTGGCTGATGGTATGCAATCCAATATCTTAATTATGGTCTTTTTTTTCAGGGAGTCTCCTGCGAAATCAGGGAGACTCGACAGCTCGGTCAATATTCCTCACCTCGCAGTCATCCAGGTGTTCATTGTATGTGAGTAGATCGATGTCCTGCGTCGAGTCTGCATCGTAGACCACTGGGGTCTTGTCTGTGATGAAGTCCTGCGGCCGCTTCCAATGGTCAACGCGTTGCCTGAGGACTGGGGGTAGATCGATCCTGCCTTCTGGATCGTCAAAGAAGTGTTGCTGCAAGGGGGGGGGGGGGGGGGTGAATTTAATTCATTTATAGACATGTTTTTCATGATGTATGATGTATCTGCATCATACGACCACTGGCGTTTTATCCATCCATGATTAAGTCATGAGGCCGCTGTCAATGGTCGACCCAGTTTCTTGATAATTAATGCATTGGTTTGTCTTAAATTATAAGACATGATAATCTGTTTTGGATAAATTAAAAATGAGCCAAGAAAAAAGGCTTTGCTGGGAATCAAACCCCAGACCTCCGTATTGCTAGCCTGGTGCTCAAACATCGAGCCACAAAAGGTAACTTCTCCCATTCAAAGGTCTAGACTTCAAGTTATTGATCAATAATGTTAATTTTATGGAAAGTTTCAAATATTCGCATTTGGGCTCTTGAAATGTTTAATTCCGAAGCTACAAATGGCTTTCCATAACTCAGTGTTAAATTTGACTTGATATCTTTGTGAAACACACCGCCCTGCAGTCTGGTTCTTACGCACGGGCGTAGACATGTCATTGATACCCATTCAACTGGGGGGGATGATCTATTCATCCATCCCCCCCAGTTGAAGGTATTACGTAACTCGCTACGCCCGTGTTCTTACTCACCATACTACTGGGACTCTTGCCCTTCTCCTTCTCCTTGGGTTTGTGTGGTGCATCCTAAATATGGAAAAACATAAAACAATACAAACAACATTAGCACAAACTATATTGATATTTGTGTTATTACTGCTGCACAGGGCTCTATTATTCCACATGGAAAAAATATAAAACAATTACAAACACCATGAGCGCAAACAAAATATGGATAATGTTAATGTACAATATAAATCATAATTTACATAATTCCACTTTTATCTTTCCTGAACCAAATTTGATACATATTGGATGCTAACAAATGGAGTGAATTACCCTACTCACTACAAGATAACACGATTCCCACGAGGCAAAGGGGCTACAAGGTTCCCATAGGCAGGCGCATCATATTAGGCAATCCTTCGCACTAACTTTTTGCTCTACTGGCCCGTTCGGGCAAGTCAAATCATAAATGTTCAAAGTTTACTTGCCCGCTTTCTCCTTTATGAGATTCACGTACATGAAAGGAATTACATTTTACTCTTACAGTTCTGAAATTTACTTGCCCGAAATCAATTTTTACTTGCCCCCAGCAAGCGGGCAAGTGGCAGTGTCGAGCCCTGTATCAGCTAGGCGCTATATAAATCAAACCTATTATCATTATTAATGAGTTCACCAGTGAAGAGCTCATGAAACAGGGATGCCAGCAATTGCTACAAGACCAGAGCCTGAAAACTGAGTTACAATGCCTTATTTGTGTAGGAAGTAGGGCAATTCCAAGCAAACATTGACATAACCACTGATTTTTCAAATTCGTTGTACCATAACAAATTTGGTATCAAATGAAAGCTAAAAGATTGAACTGTCCAAAAATGTATTTTGTTTTTGAAAAAAAAAATTGTAAACTATTTTTTTATTGTTAATATATAGCATAAATTAATTTTCAGTTATTTTCACAAAACATTCAATTAAATATTAAGCATAAAAGAACTGCGAAAAGGAGTATTCATGAAATTTTATTTCAGTGTTGATAGGATCATTGCTTCAATTTTTCAGATAAATATCAATTTCGTCATTTTCGCTCTTCGTTCCGCTTCAGTGACTGTCTTATTTACAATCATTAATATGTCACGGCGTTACACTAAAAACATATATATTTAATATTTCTGGAAAAATATGAATGGGAATGAAATAATTTTTTGTTTTCTCTGTATTAGCCCATAGGGCTATAATATGCATGCTGAATAGCAGCATTATCTTTTACCTTTTATTAATATAATCAATATCAATTTGGTCACGGCGTTACGTTTTGTGTAACGCCGTGACGCTACCTACTGGATTCCCATTGACATAACACAGTAGACATAATCAAATAGTGTAAGATATTTTTTGTAGGTATGCTTGGGCATTACTCATGCTATAATTATATGAATAGGGTCAGTTGATAATGTTTCCATCTCAAAGTTACCCGAGTCATGTATGTGTATGGGTTGTATGTCCGTCTGTCTGTATGTGCATCTGTACATCAGTGTTCTTTTTTTTGCAATATCTCAAGAATCGTTGGATGGATTTCGTTCAAACTTTGTACAATCCATGTATTTAGAGGTACGAATTATTGGATATGATTTTGGTCCATGAGGTCAAAGGTCAAAGGTCACATAGCTAACAAATATGCAAAAATTAGATTATTATCAAGATAGTTTGAGAATCCTTGAAGGATAACATGATAATAATACTGGTATGCGTCCAGTGAAGTATATGACCTGATTAGGGAATGGGGTCATGGGAGGTCATAGGTCAACAGGTCAAAATATTGTTGTTGTTTTTTGTTCTCACAATTAAGTTCCAGAATCAATGTTAGAAAGAGTACTGTAGGTAAAAGACAATTTTCTGAAACTGTTTGGGGCACAGGTCAAAGGTCACTCGGATAATTACCAATTCAAAAACAAACATTTACTAACTCTGAAATCATGTTACATGAAACAAATCACTTGCAAATATGCACTGTGCAGACCAAAAATTAAACATTTGTATGTTATTTTGAGAAACAAGGTCAAAGGTCAGATGTCAAAGGTCTCATATTTCATTGTTACATTTTGGTATGTATTTTGGTTTTAATATTTGATGGTTCCATTAACTAACTTCTGAAATAGATAAGAATTTCAATTATGTCCTAAAAGATTTTTTGATCAATAGAGGGCGCTGTGCTGCAAATTTGTGTCATGCGGATGATCATTTTATAGCATCTTGGTTATATCACCCATTCATCTAGTTCTTTATTGATTCTGGATCACTACATTAAAATTATATCATATTATTCATCTCTTTAATATCTCCCATATATATAACATGTACAATTCAGAGGTCACGGCGTTACAGTCACGGCGTTACAGTGCATAGATACATTTATGATATCATATTTACTATGAGCATTGGATTTTTTCTACATTTTTATTTGGATGTTCTAGCTTGATGTCTAGTACAAATAATCAATGTGACAAAAGTGCAAAATGTTCCTGTAGTTCACAGAGTTTACTTAGTTTCTTAGCATGTAAGAAACCCATGTCTTTTTGCCGTCACGGTGTTACGGCAGATATTGATATTCATAATTAATAATTTATTGGGAATTTTGGTTTTCTTGCCTATTGTAAATTATTGGTAGGATAGTGGTTACAGATGCATATCAAAAGTTGGTTCTAGATATTTAGATTTGATGAGTTATTTGGACTTTCATTGTGAGAAACACCCTCTGACCGTCACGGCGTTTGCTTGGAATTGCCCAGTAGCTAAAGTGAGCCTGGCTTTCTACATATAGGCATCCAGGGTCTGAATTCAGGCTTTTGCCGGAAAAATGGCATCCTTGATGAAACTGTAATTTTAACTAATTACTCACCCATTTCTCTCCATTGACATCGGTGTCACTCCACTCTGGCCAGATGACAACCTTCTGTTTGCGTCCCTCCTGTGATCCGATCACACTCGCTGCCACTGACGCAGCTCTGTAACAAAATCAGTGAAAAACAAACTATAAATAAAGATTAAAAGTTTATCTTTGTGTGCTGGATTGAGTGCAGTAATATATCCGATGACCGGGTGAGCGATGCACCACGAGCATCGAAAGTAGCCATCATTGTTATTGTGATTGTAAATACAGTGCACCACTCCATTTTGCCAAATGACGGCCTTCCATTTGCATCCTTCTGTGAACTGATCACGCTCACTGTTAATGCTGCGCAGCTCTGTAACAAAATCAGGGAAAAACCTACATCATAATAATTTAGTAAAGCTTAGAAATCTTGTATTGGCCTGCAGTTAGCTCGGACTCTGAGCCTGTTTCGACTCATACTGTCACTCTCAGTGGCAATTCACCACTCCAATTTGCTAAATGACAGCCTTCTGTTAAACCGATCAAACTCCCTGCCAATGACGCAGTCGCAGCTCTGTAATAAAATCAGAGAAAAATGAATAAAAAAAAAAAGATTAATTTAAATACAGGGCAACCCTCAATGACTCATTTATTATGCAGCTCTAACTCTGACTCAGTCTGAGCAGCGTTTTCGCGTGACGGTGCCGCCACGGCACGCGTAAATTTAAATTAATCTTCAGACTTGCGCCACTTGTAAATTTTGATGAGATCATTCAATGATTCATAATCATTCATACCGCCATGACCCACATGTGTAAAATCAATAAACTCATGACAAATATACCACCACTCAAGAGTTATTTTGTGACATGTTTTGAATTCTTTCATTCTTTCATTCAATCACACTGTCTGACAGTCGTGCACTAGCACTCACATCACAATTCTTTCTATTCGCAATTTGCACACGAGAGTCAGAGAAGTTAGAACACTGCATAAAACGGGACCGCACGGGCACAATACCAAAATGTACACAATGCAATGCAAATGCACACAATCATTCGGGTATTCAATCATTCACTGCATGCATATTGCACAGCACAAGTGGTAATTGGCTATTGCATGCAACTGTGTTTGTGTTTTGATACGAGCCGACACAGTTGAAGTTCGAGTATCGACAAACTTACTCCTGTTTTGAAGCTGAATTTACTCTGTTCGATGACTTCTTCTCTTTTGCCTGTTTTGAAGCCATCGTGTAAATGTCATGAGCTCGGCTTTAGACAAAATGTAATATCATGACATTTAATATCCTTTCAAACGGCGTCCAGTTGCCGTGAAAGTCGATACTTGGTTGTCAGGAACCGAGGTCAAAAAGTTCGCAGCGCATGCGCACAACGCATTACGAACTTTTAATTAATTGATTGAATCGAAACTGCACATGCAACATTTTATGCAATATTCAGTGCGTCGTGAATGCTATTGTATGCCATAATACTTCTTTTTACTTTTCTTTGCAAAAAGATTGAGAACTAGAAGGAATATAGAACAGGCAGAAAATGCACATTAATTAATGTTCCGAATAAATGTTCCGAATATTCTCTGACGACTGCAAGAATGCAGGATAAACAGCTTTAGTAGTTGAATTCCCCCATTTCTCCCTGTTACTTGCATAATAATATACTGTTATAAATCATATTACATGGCACTGTTACATGGCAATTCAGATGATAAAACAGTTGTTAACTTAATTTGCTGTTGGGAAAATCATGGAATGTTCCCCTCGGGATTTTAAATGCTATTTCGTGAAGAAAATAAGTCCCTCGACTACGTCTCGGGACTTATTTACTCTTGAGTTACATAACGGCTGCTTTTTGAATGATAACCGGCTTCTTATTATGCCGTTTCATTTTGTAAGTTTTGTACATTGGCAGGCGATCATGGTGGAATTAGTTGTAATGTTATGGTGCAGGTTTTGATAACTAAAATTCAGTTGGACCAGGGCTGGAATTCAATTCAATACTTTGATTAAGTCAAAAATGTACTTAGCATTTTATAGGCTGAGAACTTGATTTTGTTTTACATTTACTTCAATAAAACAAGTCTAACTGTATTTTGAAGACATCATGACATTGAACGCCGGCCAAGAACTCTACTATCCATTGAGCGTAACTAATACTATTAAATACGCACGTGCGACAGTTTCGTCATTTCTGAGATTTACAAAATCATAGTTCATAACGGTTTCATTTGAATCAAATCAAATATCGAATAGCGGTGGTCAAATATTGCATGCGTGCATGCATGGTCCTTAATTGGGTTTCTCAGCTGCGTAAAAATAATAGGCTACTCACATGATACACAGTTTGCAATGATTTCCATGATTTGCACTCATATTCAGATGAAAATACCACTTTTTCCACCTAATAAAAAGGGTAGGCCATATATGGGTCAGATTTTTGAAAAGTGCACTTTTAGCCATTTCCAGACCTTGAGCGCTTCTATCATTTGCTGTGTCTCACCATTAACTCTGATATACCTGTTTTGGGTCTCATATTAAAGAGAATTATTAAGGCTTTCAGAAAATGTATAGTTTTATATCATTTCAAACATTTGGTTTCATGCCACAGGACCTCAAATGTGAAAAAATAGCATAAATTGGCATTTTCCACAAAATTATGATTTTTTTTAACCTGATAAAAAAAATATTAATCAACTTTAAAGGCATTAACGTCTATATTTTCTATCTTACATGTCTTGAGCATGTATCACATAAGAATTGGCGGTAGAGCGGCATTGATATGATCTCATGGTACATTTCAATAGGAAAGGTCATAATAAGTGAACGTCCGTGAACATACATTAAAATCCATACAACCAGAATTCTACTTAGTTGTCAAAACAAAAACTATTGCCAAAACTAAGGGTTGAACCCACTGAACACATTCTACAAAAATTGTTGGCTAACTACTCCTGCTCGCGGAGTAACATTTTTTTGTATGAAATTATACTGGATTTCGTCACGGACGTTCTGTCGTCTTGTATCATCACTGCTCAGCGAAGTGCATCCTAGTCATCAATTGCTGGGGTCAGTCTGATAAACTCACAGTAGGGCCACAGTATTTTGCCTATTTGAAAACTATCTATCAAATACAATGTTTGGTTTGGGCCGAAAATGATCTTCGTGAACGTCCGTGATGAAAACGAACGTCGGGCAAGAGTAGACCCAGTTACGAATCTGAGACTGCTTATCTGCACGTAGACACCGGTACAGCAATTTTATTAGGCAAGCAGCTAACCAAAAACTTATATCAGGCATTTTCGAAGCCTTTTGACAACTATTTATGATACGGACGTTCGCTCGGACGTTCGTTCACGGACGTTCGATCATGAAAATTGTTCTAATAATGTTACCATGTTAAACGCTCACATCAAGTTGATACCGTTTGATGTTGTTAGTACATTGTTATGTCTCTCATATCCCATATGGATTTATTTCCTGCAAGTCATTTAACTGTAACAAACTTATAAAATGTTGTGCTCACGGACGTTCGTTCGTCATTTATGGCCCCAAAAATCTTAGTAAAAGTTCAAGTACTGGCACAATTTTTTGACAGCAGGTGCCCCTTGTGTGTGCCTTTCGACCCAGGTCACTGCCAACCACACATGAATATGTTGATTTTTAGTCACCATCACGGAGGTTCGTTTTACATTTGATCACCTTGCTTAGCTGTTTTGTAATACCCCTAGTTATTATATTTACTTCTACCCGTGCAGCGTTGACATTATACTATAGGAAGGCAAACCCCAAGATTATGATTATGCACAGTCGCAGGCCTACAAGCGAAAGAAAGCTGTTCAAAACATAATGGTAATAAGGGGGTATATGGCGCAATAACAACATTTCAACCGAAAGTCTGAGTGGAAACTGTTGCCCCACCCTCTGCAAAACTTGAGACTGTCGGCTCCTCCTCTGCTGCAGGCTTTGAGACTGTTTTCTCATCTGCCTGTCGGATTTAAGTCCAACTAAATGGCTGTATGACGCCAGTTGTTTGAAAAGAAGAGGTACATCACAAAGGTCGTCAGCTACTTGCGAGAGGATAGCTACTTGCTTTACAATATTGACTGTATTACGAAAAAGCAACGAATACATGCATACCCCTCTTCCCCCCTCAAAAAAGAAAATAAATAAATAAAATAATAATAATGATAATAATGATAATATGATAATAAATACATAATTATATCATAATTTATGCCTGATGTGCAAAGCTGCAATATCCAGCCCGTAAGTATGCAGATCTAGAGACAAACGCATTTATTATTATGATGACGTATGAATGGGTTTTCAAAGCATCTCTGTTTCAATCTGTTAATAGTGCCAAATTATGTGGTATCGTTTGAAATTATATCTAGCAAGGGATTAGATTTGTTGGACTTCTTCCATTTAATAGAGATTGTAAGATGTATGCATTATTTTGATGACTTCATCGTAATAATATATAATATTGGCTGTTTTGTTCTTTCTTGATATATCAAAAATATTGTTTTTGCTAGGATCATTATAATATTATACAACTAAATTTCAGTTCGCGCAATATTTATAATAAACCATTCAAGGTCAACATTGTTCTTAATTCTAATTGAAACATTAAAACCGATTGGAGGTTAACAATTAGGAAAAGAGTTGTGGGTCAGGAAACTGTGGGTCGGAATTAACTATCAACGTGATTATTTGAAAGATTTAACTTTGACATATTAATGTTATAAAACAATTTATAATCTCTGCAAATTAGATTTAAACAGTTAGGCTTTAAAATGATTGTTTTTATTATAATAATAATGCGATTGGTTTTACATTAAATTAAAATATTCTTTCTAAATATAATAATAAAATGCGATAATAAACACATATAATATGTTTAGCGTATATATTTAGCGTAATGGTTTCTATGTCTAATATTTCTTTATACAAAGAATATATACATGTATGATCTAAAATGCAATCTATATGTATTTATTTAAGAAATAAGTTATACGAGTATATTATTTACTTTGCTCATGGATTTTGTTACCCTCAGTTTGTTTTATGTTTTGTGAAAATGCATATTAGCAATTCAGCCATATAGCTGGAATAGATATATATATGTATTTTCAATTAATAAACCATATACAAATTGAATCGAAATATATGTACAACATACACAAACCAAAATAACAGTTTATATATTATGGGTCTCCCAAAGTCAAAATACATCTTAAATATATATGGCAAGGTTTGAAACGTGTGATAGGCATATATGTTTGCACTTACGTTATGTTGGCACTTACATTTATTTCTGTAATTAATTGACTCGAGATGGGACACTTGGGTACCACTATAGGCAATTCGAGAACGTCCGTGAAATTAATACGAACGTCCGTGACATTAAGACTCATGTGAGAAACCGTATTCTGGTAACTGGAAAATGGCCTTTATTTTGATTATACATGTTATTTATGTTTGCAGAAATGTTGTAAAATCATTTATTTACAGAAGTATAGTGGCATTTCTGTTATAGAGAGCCCAACCGGGGAAAGCCGGTGTAAAATTAGGGGTTACGATTTCCACAGGTCCACTAAGAGTGATAGTTAAGTAGCAGACATGTCATTATAATTAATTCAGATAGCTAAAATCATATCAACTGATAAATTTATATGTTTTATATTGGTCTGGAGGAGATTCAAATACATGTTGTCATCAATTTCTAAAAGACTGTTCAGGCAGAGAACGTCCGTGAAATTTATGCGAACGTCCGTGAAATTGTAATTAAAAACAATATAGTAAGAAAGAGGGACCAGGCGATTTGGAAATGCTACTTTTATATCTGACTAGGATGTATACATGGTCTCTAGCTTAAATATAATAGGAATAGATAAAGTATTATCATCATATTGTTCTATAAGCATTAAATCAATTTAAACCAATAATAGGACTCGTTATAACGACCAGGTCCATGTAAAAACCAAACCATTTTAAAAGGTTTATTGCAATGTTCAAGTTTGTTTCTATAATGACCCTGTTTTATAGCCATTTACGAAGAATAGAAACTCTTTTTGATGAGATCAGATCATTCTGCCAACATTCTTGTTTCTGGCGAACGTCCGTGAGCGATATGGGAACGTCCGTGATGAAAACTATACTCTCTTTGGTCATGTAATTATGTAATATATGATCTAGACAGCAATTGATCCTATTAACATGCACATTCAAATATCTGATACGGGAATACGAGCGTATATAGGTGCGTTCCTAAAAAATGCGGCTAAAGAAAAGCAAAGGTTCCGAATAATACATTATTTAAAAAGAAATATAACAATTCAGTCAAAGTTTGGACGTTTGTATTTTCTATTTGGCAAATAAAACACAATCCATGTTTGGCATACAGAGAGAAGCAAGTCTTAGAAGTAAATTGTCCGAATATAAGCTGTATATGACAGAAAATAAATGAGATATATGGGTACTAAATCTATATCTACATAATCCCTCACGGACGTTCGCCTTTTGGAGATGGGTTACTTCAACAGTGAATAAAAACGGAACCACATGGAGTTTCCCAGTATAATGGGGTACGCCTGAAAGCTAGGATTGCATGCTTTCACATTAGATAGATGACTTTAAATACAAAAAATAAATTGAATTTTACCCTGTTTGGGCCGAAAAGTGCACTTTTCAAAATTCTGACCCATATGTACCAGCGTTACGAACCCTAGCGTGTATGTCTACATTATATAGGCTACATGAAATCAGTGGCGTAGACAGGTTCTTACACCTGGGGGGATGATTATTTTGCCGTTCACCGGAACAAGACCAATTTGTTCGCGGCCAACACCACCTGCCGAAATACTTCGAGACCAAGACAATTGCTTGAAAGTCCTCTCAGTGTGTGGGGGGGGGGGGGGGGGGGGGGGGAGGGGTTAGATGTTAAGATGGTCGTGACCAGGCGGGCCGGAATCAGTTTTAGATTTGGGGGGGGGGGGGGGCAAAACATATGGGGGCTCACGATTTTGTGTGTGTAGGGCTCATGCCCAAAGACACAACCGCACAGTGCTGCCAGACATTGCAAGGAGTGATGCGACCAAGCCCGAGGGAGCGAAGTGACTGAGCGGGGGGATCAGGTGTGGCCCACGGTAGTTATCTTTTGCATTTTTGGACTTGAAATTGTGCAATCTGGTTCCTGCCTAGATAGGAAATTCGGGCTTACATTGACTGTATCTGGGAAAGCGTGTAATGATTTGATCGACCAGAAATATATATTTTCACGAAGAAAACAAATAATAGACACACTAATAAATATGCACCCCAACACAGGGAGCGAGGTGACTGAGCGAGGGGAGGGTGTGGGAGGGGGTGTCCCCCCTCCCAGGGAGATTTTGCATTTTTGGACTTGTAATTGTGCAATCTGGTGCTTACCTAGGTAGGAAATTCGGGCATTGACTGTATCTAGGAAAGCGTGTTATGATTTGATCGACCAGAAATTTTAAATATATTTTCGCGAATAAAACAAATAATTGACAAACTAATGAATATGCACCCCAACACAAACACAAATATTGTATTTATATTTAGCGTCATACACAGTTCCAACATCACTTATGCCACATTATGTATGATCCAAAAACTTAGCCTATTGCCAAGAATGATTCCCGAGGGGCGAAGCTACCGATCGAGGGCAGGGGCAGAGCCAAATAGAAAGGGTTTGGGAGGGGGTATCCCCCTCCCACGGAGAAGATTTTGCATTTATAGCCTACTTGAAATGGTGCAATTTGGTGCACGTCACACAAGCAGTGGCCCGGTATACAGAAAACAAAATATTCACCCCAGACCATACGCAAGTTGCACAACAAACTGAGATAATCTGTTAGCGCGCAGCGAAAATTGAAAGTGGATGTATAAATTACTTTTTTACGTTAGAATTAACAAGTCTTAGCTCATACAACTAATGTTTTCTTTCCCACTCGTATACAGATACACACACAAAATATATATCCTTCCCTAAAACCTGGGGGGGGGGGGATGATTGTACATGTCATCCCCCAACCTTGTGAGGTGGTGTGGGGGGGGGGGGGGGGGGGGATGCATCCCCCTCATCCCCCCGTTGTCTACGCCCCTGCATGAAATTTGCAATTTTGCCAACATCATTGTACTGCTCTGGGCTTTTATTTTTGAAAAAAATCCACAAAAAGGGAAGAGAGTGTAGTCTGAATTGAGTTACTGAACATTTGCATTCAGCCTCACACATTGTACTCAAAGTTGCCAGCCATGAGACTCCTTCCAACCAATACACTGGTGCATTTAGCATCATCCATACCTCACAGCACAAGAGTCTTCTGCCAGAAATTAGCACCATGTAAGGTCCACATGTCTGATATCCCACCCCCTGTTCCCAGGGGCACCCTTCTGGGGTGAAAATTAGCCCCTCTCTCAGACCTTCCCTGGGGTGTATGTTAGGTAAGCAACTACCTGTATGTAACCCCATGTGTAAGCATCTCCTCCACACTACACACTTCGATATGCACACGTGTATATAACAGCACTGCATAGCAAACAATTATTTAGTGGTTAGTAAACATTGAAATGTAGAAATAAAGTACAAGTATGCCGTGTATTTCTACAAAATCATGATTAAAGTAAATCTTAGAGATTTATGTCAATCTTTTGAAAAGATGTTACCGCTAAAATGCCCAATAAAGCTGAATTTTAGATTTTGCATATATAATGAGATTAATTTACATAAGGTATGAATATTCATACATTCATGCCCTCAAGAATAGAGGATATTTCAACACTTCCTCAAGTTATGTTTTTCAATTGATGAATCCATTTTGGATAGCTATCTCAAATGTGTGATGATGAATTCTGTGTGATGATGAATTCTGTGTTATATTCTCATGTCAATTTCACATTTATGTGTATATTTTGTTCAGGCTCATGAATATTCATGCACATCTTTTATATGATTGACCATACAATGATTTGATTTTGTTTTTTGTGTAGTGTAGCTTTGTTTATCTTACCGTGATTTACTTTTGTAAATTTTGTACTTAACATTAATGTTCCAATTCATTTTAATGTTGTATTATTTATACTATGTATGTTTTTTCAGCACTGCTGCTGATCAGTTTGAAATGTATACCAAAATAAATAAATACAAATAAATAAATACATCATTGCATTTGTTAATTTGGAACCATTATCAAAGTTTATGTTCTGCTTGTTCATGTTGTTGATAAACCCATTTGAAGTAATATGACAGGAGTTTATATGCAGACTCATAATTTTTGATATTCATGTAATCGGAAAGTCATGTAACACATTTATATAAACTCTTATGTTCGAAAATATGTTGACATACATGCATCTATTTTGTTACAATTGCAGAAAAGGGAGCCCGCGTATAGCAAAGGCGAACAATGCAAAGAGACCATGGGGCAGATAGGTATCCAGGAGCCAAACATAATGCAATATGACCCCGCCCAAGCTGCAGCATTATCCCCCACCAGGGGGCGTGGCCAATCTCGAGGTGGAGACATCCCCTAGCAACAGTAACCAAGGACAACACTAACATAGCAACCAGGGACATCACCGTGACATTTATAGAATCGGACAGCATCACGGTGCAATGGCATCATTACCTGATGTGATGGAGCATGATGGAGATGGAGGAGTGAAGCAATGTAGGCATTCATATCTAATTTTAGGGGGATACTTTTTAAATTTAATAGATATCACAACATATTTCACACAATACCCTATGGTAATTTTAGGGGCTGCCTACTAATTTAGGGGGCTATTTTGGAAATTAGGGGGCACATTTGCCCCCAGCCCCCTGTATATTTCCTACCCTGGAGTGAAGGACGAGGAGGGAGGCGAGGAGAAGAAGTAGGAAGAGGAGGAGGCGGGCCAGTGAATATGTGCGGTGCGGTGCAGGTTTGGGATGTGAAATCACTCCTCAGGGAGTGGATATATCCTCATCTGATGGTAAGAACACTGGAATGTAGATATTGATGAGATTGATATCTAAATGTACAGAGACTAAAACGATATGTCTCGTAATACCAGGCATACTGAAACCAGTTATGATAATTTTAGTAATTTTGGGGTTATGAGGTCAAAAGCCAAAGGTCAAAAAGTCAAAGGGTACATTATATGCAAAAATAGCTTGAAATCATGATATCTCAAGAACCGATTGACAAATTAACATCAAACTTGGGTCCTGTATATATGTATCTTGGGGAGCTAATGAACGTATCATTTATTGGGGTCATGAGGTAAAAAGTCAAGGGTTACAAGGCTCATTATTTATGCAAACGTAGCTTGTCTTGACAATAATTAATAATCGACGAAAGTTGTCCGACCTTCCCTACCTTTCTTTCCACTTAAAGACAATTTTGTCCACAGTGTGGACGAGCAACAAGTGCGATTTATCAGACACTTACTTGGTAAAAATTGACAAAAAATAGGAACTGACATGGTGTCACTCACAGCGCCATAATACAAAAACTAGTACACGACCAGAATGACTGTTTTTGGGCTCGTTTTTCATTGGAAGAGACACCCAATCCGATGGACATAATAATCAAAGAAAATCCAGCCACCTTCAGTTTAAACATGCCTATATAATTATGTGCATGGACAAGAATGCTCTTTTTGTAGTTACGTCTGCTTAAGTATCGACTTACCGTTCCTTATTGACCAGTGGCGTAATGGGCAAAAACTTTTGGGGGCTAAAAAAAATCCGCATCACCACCGGATATTGCGAGGGAGCGAAGCGACTGAGCAGGGGGAGGGTGTGGGAGGGGGGCCCGGTGTCCCCCCTCCCACGGTAGGGAGATTTTGCATTTTTGGACTTGAAACTGTGCAATCAAAGGAAATTCTGACTTGACGACATGTACTATAATGTGCGTTAGTGCGTCATAAGAGGTTATGATTGATTCATGAAGAAAAACAAAAATGCACCCCCAAAATAATATTCTCAAAGTGACATATTCAGTTCAAACAGTGCATAAAAAGCATTATTTTATGACAAAACAACATGAACATTGTATTCCAGACGTATACAAGACCGATTCCCGAGGGAGCGAAACGATAACCGAGAGGGGGAAGGGTGATGGGAGGGTGTGATGGTAGGTGGGTGCACGGTAAAGGTGCTTTTGCAATGTTTTAGTTGAAATTGTGCAATTTGGTGCATACTTGGGAAGAAAATTTGACTTGACATGAAGTAAAATCTGAATTTTCTTGTCTAAAGAAATACTTCAATCGTACATATCTTTGTAACGAAAGGGAAATTTGAAAAACCGAAACCTGTCCCATGATTTTATTGGTAATACGAATACAACAAGGTATGAGGGAACCGCTAGAATAACAATTTTATTTTGAGGATTTGGACAATGTTACTAAGTCCCTTTAATACAAAATTATGCATGTGATGTTTTGGTAAAATAATGATTAAATAGAGAGAGATCATCAACAAATATTTAAAAACCGCTTTTGAAAATTTTTGAAAAAGTGTAGGCATTTTCATTTTTTTTTTGTAATCATTGAATAAATTTGGGGCCCAAATTATTACGATTGGATATGTTTATTGATATTTCAGCCATTTCTTAACCGATTTTGACCAAATAAAGTTTATCCTGCCATTGAAATTGCATTTTCTTTCAAGTGTGACACTCAGTTTTTCATTACCTCACAAGAAAATTGTGTTGTACAGCGCCCTCTCTACCAAAACTGAACTACCCCTTTAAAGGACAATGAAATCCAGACAAATTGTTGTATGCACTATAGGACACTAAATATAATGAATAGTCTCTAAAAATTTGAGCACAATCGGTCAAGAAATAAGAAAACTATGGCTCTTTGAAAAGAGCCATGTATTTCTTCGAGTGACTCAAATTGGCAACGCACTCTGGCAAAGTTGTGGACAACTCCCATTACATTTTGTACACAAAATTTCAGTTTTGTTCAATTTTCTCAAAATTTATGTTTACCCTTCGTTCGAGTTCAACATATGTTTTCTAGAATGCTTTTATACATAACATATCATGAGTTGGGGGAATGGAAAAATGTGACTATGAAGAAAACTGTAAAAATGGGAACATTTTGTGTACATAACATATGGGGAGTTGTCCACACACTTATATCAGAGTGCGTTGCCAATTTGAGTTCCCCATAGGAATAAATGGACATCTCCAAAGAGCCGTAGTTGTCTTGTTTCTTAACCGATTATGCTCTAACTTTCAGAGATTATTCTTCTTAATATCTTCAAGACTATGAAAGCAACATTTTGCTTGGGTTTCATTGCCCCACCATGCTTAGGGCCTAGTGGTTCAATTGTTAGATAACCGGTCTAGCAATTCGGAGGTCTCAGGTTTGACTTCAAGCGAAGCCCAATTCCCTTGCTCACTTTTCATCGATTTCATATACACATTATTTCTTGTAAGTTTCCTCTATGTTTCAATAATGAACACTTACTCATCTAAATCATCGGCATCGCCACCAGTGGCTACAAATCTCCGTAGGTCCACCGACCCTCCTAGCCCACTGGAAAAACCACCGGGAAACGCGATGGTCCCACGCCGGGCATCGCTCGAGATATTCGACCTCTTGCTGGTGGTCATCAACGGCGCGATCGTCATCCGTCGGTCGGTTCCGTGACCTGACGGCAACGCGCGTCGACCACCACCACCAAGGCCACCGCTCCTTGCCGACTTCAGGCTAAACCCACCGAGGTCGCCCAGCTCCACAACGCCGCCGTCTTCACCGTCGACATCATCCGTCGCGAGGAAGATGATCGGGCGCTCGATGAGCTTGCCCGTGTACCGCGCTGCGCGGTCGTACACCTCGTCCAGCGTGACCGGCAGCAGCGGGTAGGTGACGTGACGACGGTAGGACTGCGGCGCGCTCTGGAAGACGCTCTTCGCGCTGTCGTGCTGGTTGATGGTGGCGGCCGAGGTACCATTGTTGTCCTTGTTCGTAGTCGAGCTCGTCCGCTCGGCCCTACTCGGCTTGGGAGATCGCGATGCATTCCTTCGCTTGGAAGACATTTCCTTCTCTCCAGTGAGCTGGCAAGGAATCCACTATTTTTGTGTCCCTCCGATTCACTAGTTCCCATGCAGTTTATGTGTTACACTCAATGATTCTTATTCCAGTCCAATATGTGTAATGCCGTTGTTGACAATTGACCTATATTTTGATGTCACATCGATTTGTTATTCAGTCCCAATCGTTTCAAATCAATGCTGATAATATACCTGTGGCGACCGAATATTGATCTCTCTCATGCAGTGCACGTCAAGGCTAACATGGTTAACAATAATTATACTAAAATATAATATCGATGCAATATCCCGTTAGCTTCGATTACAATTCATTGTCCAAACCGATTTAATATTATCACAAATAATCGATATATCTGCATCTGGAAATTTCCCCTCTGTATTTTACGCTCATGCAGGTCATGCATTCAATGTTCTCTCCTTGAATATATATGATGCAGTCTTGGTGCACTTAGCAACACTATCACATCATTGAAATACAAAACAAAATTATTGTTCTAAATTTCAACAACTAATCAATCCGTATCTAAGCTGGTTGATGAATTTGTCGATTAATTATTCTATTCCTGGATTTCAGAAGAAACATCCATCGTGTTGCACCATAATTCAAAGACATCAATTTTGCATTTGATGAGTTCTAACTCACGATAGCAAAGCCAAGGATATACAAACTTGCATACACCATTTGTACAGGTACAGTCTTTATGCCAAAGTGGGTTTAAACTGCCATGCGCTCCAGAAAACTGCGTTGGATCTGATATACTTTAGTCAGATAGGCTGATGGGCTTCAGTAAAAATGACCGCTTTGTTGACAAAATAAAGAAAATGTTGATAACTGCTAGAGACTGACCATTGTCCAGATCGTCGAGAAGAAGATTATATTAGACGGTATCAATGAACCGTTACTTCTTTCAGTTTGAACAATGTGGTTGAAGGTATAATTAAGGTTGGCCCGTAAACACTGATGAATGGAAAATGTTCATGCATGTGATTTTGTAGACTAAATCCTCTCTAATATAGTTTGCATTCCAAATTAAAGCACATCGACGTCTAGTATAAGTGTGTTCGTTCCTCTTATTAAAGGAGTATGTAGTTATTCTGGAACATTTCAACGATGATGAACGTGAGATAAATTTGCATGAAGACCGATTAAACGTTGCTGATAGACTTATCATCCACATTATAAGCTCACGAACTTGTCAAATTATCCATATTATCCACAAAGTATATGACTACATATTATCCGTGCTCAATCCACCGGCCACTGAAACTTGAAAGTTCTCGTCTATATAGATCAATGTAATTTGAATACATACTCAACTTCCACTTCCCTAGCTGCTTCCATGCACAATCGATGTATTTTTTTAATATATCGATGGCTTCCACCGTGTTCACTAAAAATTAGCGTTCCCTATTCATCCAAGTATCGTATCTCAGGACCAAATATTTTCAAGAAACAGTTTTTAATCAAGTCTGCATGTCTAATAAAACCTCTCACACAAATATTCATCAAAGATTCATTTGATAGGTTGTCTTCATTATAATCTTTCATGCAGGTAGGCATGTCAATCATTATCGTTTCCAGTTCCGTTCCATTGCCTTCCTGATCGAAGAACTACAGAATCCCGTTAGAACGTCCTCATAAACTATCCACAAACTATCGTCAATGTTGTACTTCCATTGTCACGCTCACAGGACCTTGTAACCATGGTAACTATTTATGAACTGTATGTCCTCCATGATTAATAGGAACAAATGTATACCTCCATTGATTAGTCACTCAACTCAGATGACTCGTGAAATTATTCCGTCTCGGTATCCGTCCTCATCACAATCATAATAAGGCCATAATGAAGTCGTCAACCCGACATCGATTTTCTGTTACCGACACAAAAGACGCCTTCGTTTCAACAACCTGCTCCTCACCTCCCCCATAAACGCATCGCAACACCTCCAGATCTCCGGATATCGTCCGGTCGATTTTTGGTATAAAGGGGGCGAAGGGTGCTGTTGGTTGAAAATAAGAGAAACTATACTAGGCAAACATTATAGACGTGCGTCTTGAATTCTCACTTGAAGACTAGAAGTACTGCTTTGAATACGGAAATGCAAAGGTGAAGGAAGAACGGTGGATATAATAATTGTATTCGTGTCCTCTGTCCGCCCGTGTAATTAACAACAACAGAATCTTGGCTAAATGTCTTCGCAAAACGACTTCGCGTTTGAAGACTTAAAACTCGAGTTCTGTATTATTCAAAACCATTAGCATCTTGTAAACGATTGAATGAGCGCATTATACAACCATTTCTCGTTGATTTCTTTATTCCTTGATGGTAGAGGTAGTAGTGATGAGTACTGTTGTCTAGAAAGCTACTTTTAAATCTAGACGTATCGGAAGAGTGAAGAAAGTCGGGAAGATCCGTGTGTGGTCAGTCTGTACCACTAATCCATGTAATTCATTGCTCCAACCAATCTCTCTGCAGCTGAATGTCTTAGCAGCCATAGTGTCTCAGAAACTACATACTCGAGATGAGTACTGTTGACATTTATGCATATGCCGTTGACACACCAATACTTTTCTTTGGATTTGATTTTAAGCAAACACAATAATGCGCGTCACAACCTCTTGTTCGGTCATTAATATTTAGACAATATTAAGGATGTACTTGACAAAGAGAAGTCTCTCTCGAGTGATATGGATCTGCTCGATCAATTTCCTATAACAATGCACTTGAACATGAATACCTTCTCTGAAAGCAAATAGAAACCATAAGTACCTATTAGGCTAGCGCGCTTGGCTAAGACGATTCGCCATGGCGTGCATCACAGTAGTATTGTGCAAACTGGACCATTTTCCCCACCCGAGTCCAGGATAAGACAGTGTCAAATTTACTTTATACCAGTGAGAGTCAATATACGGCGGCCTAAAAAATGTTCGATCCTAGCAGAATCTTCTTAAGAAGCTACTATAACTGACGATGAAACATAAAAGAACATAAAATCAACTTTACAAGTGTTCAATTCAGTTACATTGGCAAAGAAAAAAGCTGAAATTGATACAAAATATTTTATTTTGTGATGAAATTCTCAGGATTGGATTTTTAGTATAAGCAAGGATGTTATGAGACAAACACGCCTCGGTATGAGCTAAAGCAGATCATTTTCGCGCGTTTTTTCCCCCTAAAGATTACCTTTTTCAATTTTCAAAAAGTGTCAAAGGCTCAACACTCTTTCCGACTAATAAATTATTATTGTTTAGTACAGAACGTAGATGGGTACAAAATTGGTAATCAAGTTTTTAAAAATATATACTGCTTATTTTAGTGTCAACGATGCAAAATCCCTGTACAATTATCTACCAATATCATTACACAAAACTTAAAATATCTAAAGTAAATATTTCTGGCAGAAACCTTGAAAACCCGAAAACCTAATAGAGACCTTGGAAAGCATCGTGGTGCTTTTCATATTTTGGCGCATCTAATGGAGTTGCGATCAAAAGAAAGGGTGGTCCAAATCATGCCAATAATGGTAAACCCAGTTAATAGCTTCTTTACCTGTTTACTGGTTTCATGCCAATCGATATTTATTTTTGCTGATTCTTATCCGAATAATACTATGGTTTGAAAGAACTTCTTCATTATTATGCAATGATAATTTGAGGTATGGAACTGTTCTGTCATGAGTAATGCCCTTTATTTTGATCGCAGTAACTGCGATAAATTTTTTATATTTATGTAAATACATGTATATCATTATATTGCCCTTTCTTCTTCCGAGTAAAAAACACGAAAAAGGGGAAATCAAAAGGATTCACCACCGGGCGTCGAGGCATCGACTGTTTGCAAACACCGTTCCCTAGTGACTACAAATAGAACATGAAGCTTCGAAGATGCGCGATGATGACTTATGTTAATGCCTATTCATGGTACTTGTCAAGCTTTAATTGCAATTCTGATTGATTTTCTTTGAATAGGCCCGGTCACATATCACCGGATAGCTTATACGTATGCCCGACGGAGAGTAACATTTTCAATCCGTTCGTGTCTGTTCGTATGCGTTTCGTGTCCGTTCCTTGTCAGGCGATGTACGTTGTTCTATCTCAGGCGGAATGTTTTGTGCATGAAGCAATGGAGAGACGACTTTCACCACCGGATAATTTGATTTCACAAACACTTTCGATTCGTCGGGCATCCGTTTACACTATCCGGTGATATGTGACCGGGCTATTATGGTGCCGCTGCAGCTTCGCCTACGGCAAACTTTCCGCCAACAAACAAGCGTACATTTATCATGGTTGTATAAATGCAAGTGGGTCTTGCATTTTAAGAAATCGAAGTTTATGTACTATAGCTGTTAAAGCTATAATTCAGCTCATACTTATAATAATGTATTGTAGTTTTATTTTGCATGGCCCTACAGTTAGGAATAGTTTGCCAGTAGACTTGTGGTTGTCTCCCATAGTAGATATATGTATAATACATTTCAAGATATACGTAACCTATCACTTATTGTCATCGATATTAGATTGGAGAGGTCGTAGCGCATTTGATAGGGTACAAGCAAGCCCACGCACATGATGTGCCCCTTTTCACTCCCTGGTGAGAATTCCTTTCAAGCGGCTCATTGGCATTGATAAGATCAAGTCATATAAGGGCGTTCGCCCCCAAAGACTCAACTGTCTTGCTGAAGGACAAAGTAATGGAGAAGGCACACTGGATTCGAATTCTACCAAGCTTTCAAAATACGTATGACATGATATAAGTTACAAAATTAATGGCACGATATAATTACCGATATCTGAATGAAACGAACAATAAAATAAAAAAGAAAGAAACGAACACGCCTTCCTACATCTACATGAGGTGACAGCCCTCCAAAAGTTTCAGAAGTACACAAAATAAAATGTTATCACAAATACTAGAAATTTAAATACTATTTTCTTACCTGTTTCTCGTGAAATTTGATCCTGACAATCGTGGCATGCTTCAAAATAATAATATTTCTACTCGTTCCATGAAAACATGTGAGGTACGAAGTAAAGGAAATTACAGCGGCCCTTAAAAGGTTGGTACAAATTTGCGCCCTAAACCGAATTATTGACCATAATGTTGTCTACATAACTCTGCCACATATTGTTGCC
>JBAMJV010003920.1:0-24754 GCA_037951105.1 Echinarachnius parma | reverse complement strand
CCATCGTAAACAAAGAAAGCCCGCCCGCAACATGCGGAGGCCGCTTATTATTGTCCAAAACAAGCCAACTCGCGATCTGCAAGCATGCCCGCCGTATCCGATTTCGGATACGCCGTATCAGAATTCGGATACGCCGTGTCAGAATTCGGATACGGTAACACGTGTGGTGTGGGAAGCTTGCGGGAAATACATGACAGTCATCCAGATAGCAGCAACACTTTCGAGAGGGATCACGACTGAGATTTTCTCAGTCTTTTTATTTTCCAAAACTGCAGATTTTCCATTTTTTTCGACATTTGAAGAATAATTTGGACCATTTTGGTAAGTTCATATAATACTTGTATCATTTTTAGGGCCATTCATGATTGATTTTGTTGAATTTAAGATAAGAATTTTGTGTGAAATTTTGACAAACTTTTTTTGTACTGTCCCACATTGTTCCCGTATAGCGCAGCATTACAATGTAGTGTTGTGTGCATTGGATGATGATTGAATATTGACTGATGATATTTCATTAAGGAGGATGATGATGATTCATGATGATAATGATAAGGATGATGATGATGGTAAGGATGATGATGACGATGATGTTTCATGATGTCTGACTCTGATGATAAATATGA
Organism: Echinarachnius parma; assembly: GCA_037951105.1. Lineage (NCBI taxonomy): Eukaryota > Metazoa > Echinodermata > Echinoidea > Clypeasteroida > Echinarachniidae > Echinarachnius > Echinarachnius parma. Next base: position 24,131 of record JBAMJV010003920.1, on the reverse strand, counting down.
TGATGATGGTGGTGATGATGATGATGATGACACACATAGCGGAGATCAACCTCTTCCGCCCGCTGCACTATCCAACGGAAACAATTTTTTTTGTCGGCTAATTTCTCCCTCAATTTACCAGCAAATGCAAAAAAACTTTCGTTTACGTGATCCACAATTCATATACTTTGATAATAATTACCGACTTTGTGTTTTCCTTACCGATACGTCCTAAAACACGGCGGTCAACATGTTGAACGGCAACAGTGTACGAATGGCCGGTATTGTTATCTCCAGCGCATTAGCATATATTGCGTGTAAATGGTTCACCTGAGTGAACCATTTACTTTGTAGATGTGGATGATGATGGTGATCGTGATGATGATGATGATGCTGGTGATTGATTATGATGATGACGATGATTATTCATGATAATGATGATGGTGATGGTGATGGTGGTGGTGGTGATATGGATATATGGATCGACAAATCTATCGTTTTCATGACCTCTTAGTTTTACATTAAATTGCAGTCTTTTACTGTCGTTTAGAATGGCCGACAGTAAAAGACTGCAATTAAATGTAAAAGAGGCCATGAAAACGATAGATTTGTCGATCTAGGTAGTAGGTAGGATTATAGTGTTAGCTGCTGGTGATGATGTCTTGATTATGAATGCTTTTTAAAGGGTTTGTTGCAGATGAAGGTATCTGTGTGTTTTGTTGATGATGATGGTGGTGGTGGTGGTGATAGTGATGACCATTGATTGGTGATGTTGATGGTTGTGATCAGTGTTATGTTGATGATGTTTATTTTAGTCATGATTATAGATCTCTGCAACGATGATCAGTGACAATATTCTTCTATTTGTATGTCTATCCCCCTTTCTTTTCTTAGCTCGCATGCTGCATACGATAGAGGCCAGTTATGGAGAGATCAGCAGCCGCCTGATTGCAGACCTGGGGTGTGGATGCGGAGTGCTCAGTATCGGAGCAGCCATGTTGGAGGCAGGGTGAGTCACTGATGTGGGCATGGGCGTTGATACTTATGTAATACCTATTCATTAGGGAGGTGAATGAATAGATCATCCCCCCCCCCCCCCCCACCCCTGATGAATGGGTATCAATTACAGATCGACGCCCATGGCTGTGGGCAATGCATAGACAATGCATGGTTGGTGTTTGATCATTGACTGTCAACACATGTATGCATTGTTCTGTGTACTGTATGACCAGGGCCCATGTAGTCATAAAAGCCTGCTAGCTTAGATCCTTGCTAAGTCTATTTTGGATGACGTGGCTAGGAATTAAACACAAGATCTTTTAGTTGCTAACTAAGGTTAACTTAGGGTACCTAAGGCTTACCCAGTTGACCCTTGTTGGAGACTAGGAAAAACTTTCAAAACATTCAAAATGCACCTAGCAAGCTAGCAGGGTTTTATGAATATGGGCCAGGAGAATAGGACCTTCAAGCTGGCTGTGGAGAGCTCAGTATTGAAGCAGCCATGTTAGAGGCTGGGGGAGTTAGGGCCTTTGGTACACGCATACAGACATTTCTATGCTGTTGTGTGGAGCAGGCTGTACATGGACAATGTGTGGTTGCAGAGGTTCACAGCCTTGTCACCCTTGCATTTTCTATGTACTCTGTGCTACAGCGGAATTGTGTGTATGTTAGTATGACCATTTCCATTTAAGATGATGAGGAGAGTGTAGACAAGAGATTAGGTAGAGAAGTGTAACTTAGTAAGAGAAGGGAGGAGGGGGCAAATTAGGAGGAAGGAGGAGAACTTAGAACTTAGAAGAGCGTTACTATTTTGGTTCTGCATCATAGCAAACATCACCACATTTCCCACCACAAGCAATCTGCTTCTAAGGGTGACCTTAAGGCTTACGTTATGTTAATTATGATGTATACTCATTTGTATGTAACTGTACATATTCATTTTATGGTTAAATAAACGAAAACATGCATTTAAAATTCACCTTTTAATTTTGTTTAAATCTCTTTTGTTCTTCCCAGGCTGTGGAGCCCACATACATCCAAAGTTAACTTTTAGTTTCGTTTATCTCTTTCGTTATAAACAGGCTGTGTATTGGGTTTGATATTGACTCCGATGCGCTGGAGATCTGCCGCAGTAACTGTGAGGAGTTTGAGCTGGAGAATGTGAACACGGTCCAGTGTGATCTGACCACGCTGGACGTTGAGCCGTGGAGGAAGAAGTTTGACACGGTCATCATGAACCCACCATTTGGCACCAAACATAACAAAGGTTAGCTTCAGTTTGTTGGTTCATGTCTCTAGATCAGGGTAGGAAATATACAGGGCTTAGGGCAATTTTGCCCCCTAATTTTCAAAATAGCCTCCTAATTTCAGTAGGTAGCTCTTTAAAATGACCATAGGGTATAATGTTATATATTTTGTGATATCTATCAGATTGAAAAAGCAGCCCCCTAAATGAATGTTTAATTCCTGCATTGCTCTAGATTGAAACAATGTCCCTCCATTGCTGGATTGTTGTGATGGTCGTCTCATTGACAAGTGAGTGCTAGGTCCTTATCCGTGCACTGCAGTCCACTTGGCTGCACTCCTAAGTCCCCTTGCAGAAAGACTTGCAATCGATTGTAAAGTTGCAATTAATTGTAAATCAGACAAATTTGTGCAATTGAACCAATCAGACGTGTGCATTTAGTCACATGATCGGACTTGCAATTAATTGCAACTTTACAATCGATTGCATCTCTTTCTGCAAAGGGGCCATAGATTGGATCTGACTGCAGTCGCAGAGGGTATCTCCTTCATGGGCATTACCCCATCTTGAGATATGTTGGCCTTACACTGCTCCGTTATGGACCAGAGCCGGTACAGACATTGCCACTTCAAGTTTAGTCCTTTGATGAGAAGGGGCCTTTGCTGATGGTGGTGGGATGTAAGGCATTTGTCGTGTGGTTTGTTAGTTGAAGTGAGAAAATACATGGGTGCTTAGAGCAATATACTAGCCCCCAAAATGCCCCAGAGCCCCCTACCCTCAAATTAAAAGTAAATTTGAATAGATTGCTATAATATATTCAATATGAACTGTTTGAAAAGGAACCAGGCTTGAAAATATGTTTTAACCCATGTTTTTTAGGTTAATAGACTGTCATCAAATAGTATACAAGGGGAAATCAGACATTAAATTCCAAACTGTAAAACAAAAAAGTTTTGCTGCATTTTCTGATTTTCTGTATGATTTGTAGTGTGAAGTTTGGCCTTAGAGGACAAAATTTGTCTCATGTTGTTTGATACCAAACATATAAAATCAAGTTTGATAGACTGTCATCAATTTATGTAAAAGGGGAAATTAGAGGTTAGATTCCAAACTGTAAAAGCACTAAAAGGTTATGTATGTGTTAGATAATCAATGGGAGATATGGTATTATATTTCCTTTGCTTTGCTTTGCTTTGTAACATATAACAGATTTAAATTATCTCAATCTTGATGAGTTCTAACATTTCTTTAAATATTTTATCATATTTCTTAGGAATTGATATGCAGTTTGTTCAGCTTGGATTAGAAATGGCCAAAACATCAGTTTATTCCCTTCACAAGACTTCTACAAGAGAGGTAAGCTGCTTATCTTAGAGTAACAAGAACATTGTGATGCCCTAAACTTAGCATATCATGGCTGGCAAGGTTCTTTTTAAAGGGGAAGTTTCCCCAAATATTAATGTGGATTGAATGAAAGGAGAACAATTTTAGAAGCCCAATAGTGAAAGTTTGAGCAAATTTGGATTTTACACTCAAAAGTTTTCACTATAATTGTACTTATTCAAATTTGTTGTAAAATGTGCTACTCTTTCATATAATTTTGATGTGTAAAATGTAAATGATGTTTGTCAACTATATGATTTGTACAAAAGTTTTGTTCAATAAAAAAAAATGGTCTAAGACTGATTCTTGAATTTTATGAACAACTATGATCTAGAGCTTTAGAGAAAATGAAATCTAGAATGATTTTCGAAGTCATTCTCCAAAAAGAAGGATTTATATCCATAACTGTATGTCGAACTGATGTTTTTGTTTTTCTTGAAATCAAATTGTATTTTCCAGCACATCCAGAAGAAGGCTGCCCAGTGGGGAGTTAACATAGAGGTACTCGCAGGTGAGTGTCTTATAAAGCTACTCTGTGTTTTCATCGTATTTTATACCATAAGTTATAACTCATTATTATGTTCTCTTTAGATGTATCGTCATTATTTTAGCCTCTGAAGAAGATTCTGCTTGGATAAAAAAATGTAGGCCCTATATTGACTCTCATTTTGTTACGCAGGCTTTATCATAGTAGATAAGCAGTTTGTTGCATCATTTATTTTATAACTTGTTCATTTTTTCTTTCTATTGCCCCACACTAACCTTCTTGTTAGTGGCCCACTCAAGCAAGTAAAATTAAATTCTCACATTTTGTACTTTATTTTAAAAATTGACTTGCCCAAACATGTATTCTGATTTTTGTTTTTTCATTGTGTTCAATATTAATTTAGATCATCATGATTATAGTAGTTCTTTTTGACCCATTGATTTTTTGTGTAATATATTTTGCTGAATAAATCTTGTTCTATTCTTTAAAAATTACAGAGCTGCGATTTGACCTCCCATCATCCTATAAGTTCCACAAGCACTCGTCTGTGGATATTGAGGTGGACTTCATTCGCTTCTCCTTCCCTGACCATCCAACTGACCATTTAGTGGTCCACCAGGCCAGACATTCAAGTGACCATTCAGTGGAACAATCAAGTGTCCATTCAGCGAAACATTCAAGCACACACAGCAAAAAGAAGAAAGCGTCTACTTCCAAAAGGTGACCAATCATCAAAAATGACCATTTAATGGACCACCAAGCTGGACATTTAAGTGACTATTTAATGGAGAATTCAAGCACACAGGAAAAAGAAGAAAGCTTTGGCTTCCAAGAGGTGACCAATCATCAATAATGACCATCCCACTGACCATTCAATGGGCCACCAAGCTGGACATTGAAGTGTCCATTCAATGGGTCATTCAAGTGAATATTCAATGGAACATTCAAGCACACACATCACACACAAGCACACACACAAGCACACACACAAGCTTCTGCTTGCAATAGGTGACCAATCAGCTATAGATGTACAACTGTACATTCTTTACACAAAGTGAAACATTGATTCTAAAACATGTCGCAGTGGATAAAACAAAATTGGGTAATATACAGTGGTTACTTAACCCACTGTCATATCCAAGCTTGCCAGGGATATAACAGCTCAATGGGATGTATGTGTATTGTGTGGTGCAAATTTGCAACATTGATGTTGATGGTTTAAAAACATGGCAGCCCCCAGTGGACAGAAGAAGCAGACGACCAAGGTCTCAATAGTTTATTTTTCCGTAATGCCCGATACCCAAATAGAAATACAGTCATACCTGTCTATAGGGACCACCAGAGGGAAAGAAGAGCACTTTGTTCGTTCGTGTCTCCTTAATTAATTGGATCAAGAGTTAAGTTCCTATTAAATTAAGTTTTTCCATCGCTCGATGGCTGCGATGGCCGTCTCATTAACGAGGGACAGGTCGTCATCCGTGCAAGCCGTCGCACTGCAATATGTGGTCCATCGTCTTGAGTCTCTCCGCAGTCGTAGTAAGTATAGAAGAGAAGTGGCCACTGTAGACAGGTGACCTCTATAGACAGGTTCCATAACATTGTCTTTCTCTGCAGGGGATCAATTTTGGTGGCCACTATAGGCAGGTTGGCTGCTATAGACAGGTGGCCGCTAAGACAGGTTGGACTATATACAACTAGAAGTGACAGGATTTATGCTCTAATCAGCACCAGTGAACCTACAAGCAATATTGTGGTATGATAAGCTGTAACAAGTGATTTATGATCTACTCAGCACCAGTGAACCTACAAGCAGTATTGTGGTAGGATAAGCTGTAACAAGTGATTTGTGGTTGAGGAATTTTCATTAAAGAGAAGCCAAACGCTGGCATTTTTGCTTACTGATATGTGCATAATTCCCAACACTTCTAGTCATATATTTCCCCTTGTGTATCATTGATCAGGGAAATAATCCATGTTTTGAAACCACTACAATCTGTTTTGCCTGAACACTGGACAGTGCCATGTTTTCCAAATGTACCATATGAAACATCATCTGACGTTGCATTAACAAAAGTGGGTTACGTAACCACTGATATAGCATCAGATTCAACAACAGCGGTTACATAACCCGCTTTTGTTCGTGCATGCTCAAATGCGCTTGGATGACGTTTCATATGGTACAGTTGAAAAACATGGCAGCCTCCAGTCGTCCTGTGATATCCATGAGGAAATATAGGTCTAGAAGTGACAGGAGTTATGCACTTATCTGTTACAGTATAAAGCGAAAATTCCAGCGTTTCATTCCCCTTTAAATGATTGTACTACGTCTCAAATCAAACTATAGTCAAACCTGTGTAATTGACCACCTGAAGGACTGTATGCAGATGGCCTCTATCTAATATACCATTATTGTTCTATGCAGAAGAACACTTTTAGTGGCCACTAGAGGCAAGTTGGCCGCTACAGACAGGTGGCCACTATGACAGGTTTGACTGTAATTGATTGCATAACGTTATTGTGTAACATTGCAAAATGTAGTGTATATTTTATCAGAATTGACAATACTCGAGACAAAATTGGACTGGTCAGAAACAAAATTATTGTATATCTTTGTTTTTAATATCAATGAAATGTATACAATTCATATGTATATAAATCCTGCATAATGCATTAAAAATAATAAAATAAATCTTTTCAAGAAAGAAATATTGAATGTTTGATAGTACCCTTTCATGATTCTCACAGTACACATAATCACACGGAATGAACAAATCAATCATAATCAATTATTCATCATTTGCAGAAGTATAATTTTGAGGTTGAATAATATACTTGCACTTTATTATAATTTTCAGTGGCTTGGCCACAGGAAAGGGAGGCATACGTGGACCACTAATAATTTTGACAAAATTGACAACTTTGATTAAATATTTCAGATAAAATGCAGAAGTAGTCAATGTTTGAAAGATATAGATACATTTTAGCACCTTTTTTGACAAAAAGGAGACAATATGGGGTTGACATTTCATGCTTTAAATCATGTCAAACAGTAAAGGTGAAACATCATTATAAAGAGCTCTGATGTAACAATGAACACTTCTAATATAAGAGCTCTGATGTAACAATGAACACTTCTAATAAAGTGACAATTATTTTGCTAGTCCAACTTTTCATATTTTGTTTTTACCCTAATATAACAAAATGCCTATTAAAACAATGTTATATTGTTGGCCCAAGCTCTTTATATCAATGTTAATTTTTACCCTGATACAAAAGGATTCCTGATATAACCACAGGGGGGTCACTCTCATACACAAGTGCTACCCACCCATGTCCATCAACCTCTGAAATGACCCTAAATGGCGTATCACACCTTTTTAAGTTTACACCCCTAAATGGCATAATGCTTAGAAAACCTACCCTTAATGGCGCAACATCGAAAACCTGTGCACCTGAAAGGTACCCTTTTTGTAATTTGTTTCTAGTGAAGTGACCCTTAAGTGCGACGATTGCTGAAAACCACCCCTTTTTGAAGGAAAACATCCAACGATGCTGTATAGCTGAAAATGATACCCTTTCAACGCTTTTTTGGACGTGGTTGCGTAGCTAGTCATGTTGGGAGCGATTCCCCCGGGGTCACTTGTTGGATCCTGGTTCCTCATTATAACCAGGTTTGACTGTACAAATACAATTCTGGTGCAGTGATTAAAAATACTTAATTTTCACGCTGTGCAATAGGTCATAAGTATTTCATAGCTGATAGAGACCCTCCATTCAAAAATTACAATATAATTGTTGAAGTGTAACACAATTTCATATTTCATTTTTACAAAATGTTTGACAAGTTTGATTATATTCTTTCTTTTATATATTCATTCGCCAATCACAACAATGACATTGTACAACTGCTGAAGAGACAAAATACAAGCAATATTTCTTTAAGCAGCAGATATAAAATAAATCTAATTCTGATACAGTACTTCTCTTTAGTATTTTTGACTGGATATAGCAAAACCCTCCACTCTTCGGTAAAAATCCAAGTTTTCGATTTTCAAGCCACAAAAAGGTCCTCATCACAAGCTTTCATTTGATGATTTCCTCTAAAAGATCTGACAATATTTGGTATCTGCAAGAATCTTCAGGATTGAAAGAGGCATATTAACCCAAAGAAGAAGAAGAAAGATATGATTGTTTCAATTGTTCTTACATAAGTCTTTTACATACATTATGTGAACTTAAAATGCCCATTTCTTCAAAACATGAATTACCGAAAAGTGCAGGGTTTTTGCTATATCCAGTCACATTTATCAAATTGAAAGGCACTTTGGCATCATGATCACAATCGTTGATTCTTGACAAAAGCAGACAACATTTCTTGGTGAAAATCATACTAGCCTAGTTCCATTCAAGTCTATTTTAGATAATAGGGGTACGTATGCAGCAAATGCTTCTTTTCATTGTCATTTAGGGTCCAACTTCGTACTAGGTAATTGATGCTCATCCAAATAAGCATAATTAGTGTCTAAGAACAACTCTGCTGCTTAATTTGGCATAGCATCTAAAACAGACTTTATAGAATGGAACTAAGCCAGTGTGTTTCTATGAATATGATGTCTGGTTAATAAGCACCTCTGTACCAATGGAGCTTGGTTGATAATTCTGCGTCAACATTACTACATATCACAACAAAAGTAAATCTTTTCAACTGGACTTTGTCAGTGATTTCAACACTTTTTCACCAGTAATCTTCTCTGCCCAAGCCAGTTTAGCTGAAGAAATCATCCTAGAAAGGTTGTGGAAATACATGTAGTCTCTTCTAAAATAGTAAGTCCAATTGAATAGCTTCAATTTTGTTTCTTTTACAGAAAATCACATCAGTATTTAGCCACATGCCATAATTTGACATGCATACATGACTATTATTCAGTTGTTTATACATTGCTTGATTAATTACATCATTTTCACATGATCAATCATATATCCATTCCTTTTGTTACTGGTCATATATTGTTCAATCATCATTCCTGACAGGTATACAGTATCAAAGCATAATGTCACTTTGATTGCCATGGGTAATGGTTCTAAACAATGTCAGGCAAGCAAACAATTTGTTAGCTAGCAGTTGCCAGGTATGCACTCGGCCAGCTCAAAACCAATATTGAAAGTATACAGCAAAGGACAGGTTGTTTAGAAGCATTACTTTATTATGACAAAAGAATATGGTGTTACTACTTGTGTGTTCTTTCTTGCTACTCCAGGATGAATGGTGTCATAGCAGTATCACTGATGCATAAAATGCCTTAATAGTTCATCACCTTCTATAGTGGTAGAAATAACATTTTTTCCCAATAATAATAATAATAATATCCATTTTTATATAGCGCTTTATCACCGAAGTCCCAAAGCGCGCGGATCATTATTACCTTGGCTTTAGCCAGGCTACCATGATGGGGCGCTCGAGCATTTCAAGGAATAAATTCCTGCCAAGTACCCATTTTCTACACCTGGGTTGAGAGCAGCAAATGTGGATAAAGTGTCTTGCTGAAGGACACACTTGTCGCGGCTGGGAATCGAACCCACGACCCTCGTATTGAAAGACGAAGGCCCGAACCAATATACCACGACACTCCCAAGCAGTGACACATATCAGAACACAATCATCACTGTATATAGTGAACCCAGCCTCAAATGGCATGAACAACCCAGCAGCAATGTACATGATTACAATACAGTCATGTCAGGTGGTTGGTCACATCCGCTACTACTGAGTCTAGCGCATACAATACCAGGCACATATCAGGTGACTTGTATCATGTGACTGGTCACATGTTTGACCAACATTTGATGATGGCTTTACCATTGTATTTCCAGTCTAGCAGCATTCGACAGGCACATTTCAGGTGGCTTATATCATGTGACTCGTCACATGACTGGTACATTGATGATCACAATACCATTGTATTTCCAGTCTAGCAGCATACGACAGGCACATTTCAGGTGACTTGTATCATGTGACTGGTCACATGACTGGTACATTTGATGGTGAGACTGCTGCTACAGAGTCAAGGAGCATACATCGACAGACGCATGATGTCACTGGGCACTCGCTGTGACTCCTGTTTACAGAAAAGGGAAAAGCATTGGAAATTAATTTCTTTACTCTCTTACTCATTTGCAACAACTCAATCTCAGCCTTCACAAACAAGATTTTAAAACGAGCTGTGATTCAGTGGAATCTAACTTGGAATTTGGCTAATTCATGACAATCATTTAATTATTTTGAAGTCTCAAAATGGAAGTCTTATCTTTGATATTTCCTCACTTTCAAGTAGGTAAAATATCTAGTAGGCTGAGAAAACTGTAGCATGTATTTTGAAATGTTTATCATCTCATGACAATATACAGCATTTATAGTGTTCTGTCTATCTATGCTCTATCCCCATAATCATTATTAACCTTGGTCATCAGGTAGTTCAAACAATGCACAAAGATCTTGTGCACCATCTCAACTCCCTGGGGAACACACTATCCTAATTTGCTCTACTAGAGCACTACAGGCTAAATAACACCCAACAAAGTACCCATTTATACTTCTAGGTAGAGAGCAGCATTGTGGATTAAACATCCTGCTGAAGGCTATAAATGTTTGGGCATCGATTGTTTGAACTCAAGTCCAGTGATTTAAAGACAAGCGCTTATCTGATTGTGCCACAACACTACCACAAGGATTATATAGGATATAGCATTGTACACTTTTGATCACAATACAAATATTTACCTCCAAAAAGTTTGGCTGTTATCTACAGGGTCATCAGTTGGGTCACAATGCTGTAGATGACAGCCACAAATTTGACAGGTAAATATTTGTATTGTGATCAAAAGTTTAAAATGCTAATTCTTATGAAATACCAAATAAATACAGATGAACTTTCATACTAGCATTATATGTGACCCGCTATAGCAAAACCCGGCACTTGTCGGTAATTCATGTTTTGAAAAAATGGGCATTTAAGTTCACACAATATGTGTAAAAGACCTATGATTGTAAAATTGAAACAATCATATCTTTGCCAATTATTGACCGATTAGTTAGAACAAAGCATCACATGAAAGCTTGTGATGAGGCCTTTCTAATGGTGTGAAAATGTACATGTTGATTTTTACCGACAAGTGCTGGGTTTTGCTATAGCCGGTCACATATGGTATTACTCCACCCCTGCAAGTCAAGAGGCTCACGCTGCTGCATGGTATTACTCACTTGAACCACTCTGTAAGATGCTCTGCATGTCCTCCATGTCTACAGCTCTGGCACCAGGAGAACCACTGCCCAAAGTCTGTCTGTCTAGTCACTGGGGTTACTACAGGGGAAAAGAGAAACAAATCTTTCCTTAGTATACATCAAGCCCTGATCCTACAACTAATCATTTCAGTGTTACAATGAGAACCACTGCCCAAAGTCTGTCTGTCTGGTCACTGGGGTTACTACAGGGGAAAAGAGAAACAAATCTTTCCTTAGTATACATCAAGCCCTGATCCTACAACTAATCATTTCAGTGTTACAATGAGAACCACTGCCCAAAGTCTGTCTGTCTGGTCACTGGGTGTACTACAGGGGAAAAGAAACAAAGCATTACTAATTACACTAGGGTCCCGTTGCAGAAAGAGATACAATCGATTGTAAAGTTACAATAGATTGCAAGTCAGAAACTTTGCGCAATTCAACCAATCAGATTTGCGCATTTAAAACACATGATCCGACTTACAATTAATTGTAACTTACAATCGATTGTATCTCTTTCTGCAGCTGGGCCTAGTCCTGGTCGTACAACTTATCAATTACTAGCATTTAAACCGTGGCCAATGGGAACCTTGTGGGTCAATGTGGATTGCAATACCTATTAGGGAACATATTCATATACAGTGTTACAATGAAAAAAAGTCTTTTTGTCAGTTTATTGGGTGTACTGCAGGGGAAATAGAAACAATGGAAGTACACATAAAGCCCATAAGCCCTGATTGTACATCCAATAAATTACAGCCTCAAATTTATATGTTATACCCTACTCGCACCAACAAGACCAACTCCAAACTAGTGATGTTTGATTTCAGCTGAAAGTAAGTTTTGGAGTAATGATAATAAATGTTAACATACTAGATATGGGTGGTTAAAAATCAGCTTATTTGTTTAACCCTAATCCCATTAGGGTGGGGGCCATTTTGGCCCCCCCCTGTCGTTTTTTGTTGACGTGCATCTAGACCGATTGAAATTGCACGTTCAAACTTCATGACTTTTTTCTCTCAAGTCTCCCGCATGTTTTGATATATGCATGTTTTGATATATAATTCACCCTGGTCGGACATGTAGTGTGGCAAGATCGGTAGAGCGCGCGCTTTCTGATCATTAGATCCCGAGTTTGAACCCTGCCCACTGCCTTTGTCCTTCAGCAAGACAATTTATCCACAGTTGCTGCTCTCTACCCAGGTGTATAAATGGGTACCATGGTCGGGTGTTAATTAGCCTTTGCGCCATCATCAGTGGCAGCACGGCTAGTATGCTCCCCGGGGAGTTGAGAAAGTATGCAATATCATTGTGTGGGTTTGAAATGTACCTGATGACCATGGGTATTAATATTAATATGCGCGGTAGAATATATATACATAGTTTCCGCGCTCTATAAATGATTTATTATTATTATTATTATTATTATAACTGATTTTAGAGGTCGATAATTGCTCAACCGTCACAAAAAACTGCAACTTTTGTAAAGGTTTCTATGTAATTCATATCTGATGCCATGAAAACTCCAAATCTGTTATAATTGTTACATTGAATTATAATTTGGATTATTTTTTTGTTATTAGTTTAATTCATACACTTCAGAGATAAATTCTGCTAAAAAAAATATTAAAAAAACAATAAAAACAATAAAATACATAAGAATGAAAACAATGTGGTAAATCCGGGAATACTAATTTGCATATTTCCATAATTTATGCAAATAAGTGATATATTTTATCACCATAAAAAACATGGATATGATGAATTACATCATTTGAAAGTACTTTTACAGAAAACCTGAAGAAATCCTGCAATTTCTCTTGATTTTAGATGAAAATCTCAATTTTCCCTCAAATTCGTCAAAAATTTCATATATTCAAAATTTTAATTAATTATTTAAAAAAAAATAATGGTCTGATTTTTTTTTCTTTTTTCAATTTCTTATTCTACTTGACTTGTTTTACATATGTGCCAATTTTCAAGTCAATCGGTCCATTCGTTGCCGAGATTTGAGGGGGGGCCAAAATGGCCCCCCCCCCCCCCCCCCCCTAATGGACTCAAGTGACCAAAATAACCCAATGGGATTAGGGTTTTAATACTCCTTGTTCAGAACAACATAAACAAACAAATAGGAACAAAATATCAGGGCCCCGTAACATAGAGTTTGATGATTACTTGTATGATTGATCAATTGATTGTACGATCATTCAATTGATCGTAAGATTAATCATGGACCTTTATGTTGCGGGGCCCAGAATTTGTGCATAGTTATGAGACACACCCGACTGCTTGGACCCGTCCCTCCGATGCTGCGGATTCAGCTTGTAATTTGACAAAGAGTTCAATTTTAAACAAATTTCAGAGTGATAATTGATATACGCATGCTAGAAAGGTACATGTAGTTTCCCCCCCCCCCCCCCCCCCCCCAAAAAAAAAAAAAAAAAAAACACAACAACAACAGCAACAACAACAAACAAACAAACAAACAAACAAACAAACAAAACAATAATAATAATTTTTTTCAAATTATGTTTTGCACTGTTCCTAGACTAACCTGGCTGCTTGGTCCTGTCCCTGCGTTGCTGTGGATTCAGCTTGGACTCTCCAGACCTGGTCCCCATGTGCATCAGGCACAGAGCACAGCGGGGCAGGGCCTTGCGACACTTGAAGTTGTAGCACGTTTTAGGCTGTAAGAATAAAATGAAAGAGACATATTTTTTGGTAAACGTAATACGATATGAAGGATGATCAACGGAACCAGTGTGAAATCTACAAAGTCAGTCTCAGAGTACTTGGTTCCTGCATGGACGTTTCACAGAGAAGCAGGACCTTGCAACACTTGAAGTTCTAGCTCTAACGTTTTCGGCTGTATGAATTATGTAAAAGAAATAAATATCTTTTCTAATAGATCAGCTCAAAGAATTTACAAGAGGCTAGAAGTGGGTAACAGATCATTTTGATCTTAGTTTTGTTCTTGGTTTCTGAGAATCAGTACAAAATCTGAACTGCAAAGTCACCTTGTCCAAGACATTTTGGTATTGATCTCATTTGGTGCTCATTCTACCCTAATACAACAAGATACCTGATTTTAACAAGGTAATTTTCATGGTTCCAAGGTTCCTGTTATAATTAGGTTTAACTGTAATAATCTTGCTAACTTACCCTCCTTTGATGACTGCTCTCTCCCCTGGCTCCATAGGCCAAGGACCTGGACTTGCCTGCCTGGGCCAGCTCGATGGGAGATATGGGGCTTTGGCAGAAGTGGCAGCTGACGTAGATCTGTTTGGAGACTTTGTCCTTTGCTTGGCCCTGGTACACTAGGTCAAACTTGGCCCTGCAAAAATGGAAAACAATCGTATTAAATAGTGGAACCTTGTTATAAAGAGCTCTAATAAAAAACAAATTCTTCTTCACCAAGGTAATTTTGCTGTTTTGTCTAACTAGATCAAAACAACCCTACGATGACAGACAGCCCCCAATACATGTTCGGTCGAACATGTCTATAAAGACAACCCACGTGAGACAGAAAATGTGATCTTTATCTGGTCCAGGTTCTATCCAGGTTCATTTACATTTACACCTGCATTCAAGGGAATCAAGATACAGCTAGCCATTATATACACAGGTTTGACTGTAATGACCAATTCTCACTAACCTTTCATACCAAAGCCTCCATGTATCCAGCAGTGCTCTGTAGCTCTCAATCCAGTGTTTGACACGCTTCTCTTTGCATAGAGATGGAAGGGTGGTTTGGAAGGGTAGTGGACTCTATATACAGGTGGTCACTATACACAGGTTTGACTGTTATGAATACTGACTAACCTTTCATGCCATAGTCTCCATGTATCAAGCAGTGCTCTGTAGCTCTCAATCCAGTGCTTGACACGCTTCTCCTTGCACAGGGATTGGGGGGGGGGGGGTTGGGTAGAGTAGTGTTCTATATAAACAGGTGGTCACTATACACAGGTTTTACTGTTATGAATACTGACTAACCTTTCATGCCATAGTCTCCATGTATCCAGCAGTGCTCTGTAGCTCTCAATCCAGTGTTTGACACACTTCTCTTTGCACAGAGACGGAGGGAAGGTTTGGACTGCTACAAGGCTGGCTGTCTGCACATCAGCCGTCTGAAAGATCAAAGTAGTGAAGAGGGAAAATATGATGAATATGTTGTAAAATATTTATCTTTTTACATCTTGATCATCATTCAAAATGTTTTCAAAAATAAATGTTGATCAGAGATATCTATAACTATAAGTGCACTGACCTCAATAGTCAATACTAGTGATCCATTAACTTTATCAAATTCACTTAAATCATTTGGAGCTTTCACAATTCTCTTGTGCCTTGTTGTTTGAAATATGGTAACAGAAGAATGAAATGGGTTTTGAGTTTTTAAATGTCTCCTTTATTTAAAAGTCAAGGAGATGTATATGATATCTAGAAACCTACCCTATCTACATATGACTGCAGCAGCTCTGAGGCATCTTCAGTGAGTCCTGTGAGTAGCACACCCTCTAGGTTGCCATCGGTGATGACCTGTGAGGTCAGCTCCTGGACAAAGGTCACCACTAGAGGGTCAGAGAGGAAGATGCAGGCAAAGGCCACCCGGTCCTCAATGCTCAGCTCTGTCTCTCGCTGCACAGAAAATATCAACAAGAGTATTTCGTAGGGTAAGAGTGAGAATGGTGTTACGTTGATTTGGGGTTAAAGTTAGTTGCGCATACCATCGTGTGATGGTGATGCCAAATTTTCTGATAGTAATGGTTAAAATATTTATCAAAATTAAAGGGATCTAGTAACTTTGTTGACATGTGCAAAAAGTGATGAATGGTTGATGCAATGTATATTGTTGTTATCTCATATGTCCACAGGGTATTGTGTGAAAATGTCAAGTCAAATGGACATTGTATGGCCAAGTAATGAGCGAAAATGCAAAGTGATATTCAGTAACTCACTGCACTCACTTTGTACACGGAAGAAAAACTCGCCCGGAGTTTTTCTTATCTGAATACTTCAATCATACATATCTTTGTAACGAAAGGGAAATTTGAAAAACCGAAACCTGTCCCATGATTTTATTGTTAATACGAATACAACAAGGTATGAGGGACCCGCTAGAATTAAAATCATATTTTGAAGATTTGGACAATGTTACTAAGTCCCTTTAAAAGGGAATTGTGATGAACTGTTAGCACCGGGCCGTCCTCAATGCTCAGCTCAGTCTCTCGCTGCACAGAAAAGTGAGGACACAGTATTCAATTATTATTACTATTATTATTATTTGTGACTAGATATAGCAAAACCCTGCATGTGTCTGTATTCATGTTTTGAAGAAATGGGCTTTCTAAGTTCACATAATGTATGTAAAAGACTTATGTTTGTAAAGTTGAAACATTTATATCTCTGCCAATTATTGTCTGAATTTTCTGAGGCGGCAGGTCTTTCTCATGGTTTTTGAAATCTCAATTTTGATTTTTACTGACGAGCGCAAGGTTTTGCTATATCCGGTCATATTTATTCTACCAAAAAGGAAAATACAATGAAAACACAACATTTACATAAATACATATTCCATACCAAAAATACAGATAGCATTACTAATGAAATGGGGAGAAAATAGAGAGAAGCAGTATGTGGGCCAGGGTTCACAAAAGCAAAGTTCATCACTGTTTCCTAGGGTATGTGGATCTACACATACATGAGTATTTGATGTAGAATTTAATTTGGGGGCATATGACACAAATATATGAGAATGCATGTTGTAGCAAAATCAGTCAGTCATAAACGGATTTATAAGTAGCAAATCTGAAGAGTTAAATTTAAAGCACTAATTACTAGAATCTTCATAGCTGTATTACACTTACCACTACAGCTTCATATTTTTCATCGGTAGTGGTGAGGAAACCAAACATTGCTCTGAGATACGGGTTGTGAAGCTGCCTGCACAGTGTGCTGCACATCGAACACCAGAGGGTGTTCTTCTCTCTCGTGAACCCTGACAACGCCATGGCAACAGCATTCAGGTCAAGCTTGTTTCCATCTGGAGTAAGAACAATTACAGACCAATAAATATATGACGAGTGCCTTGGGCCCATTGAATTAACTCTATTATATTAGATTTCTCATTGTATCAGGGCTTAAAATATTGAGGATGTCCATATCTTGTCTGATCTTGAGATGAAACACACAGATTGCACCAACCTGCTTTTCATGTAACTGTGGTTAAATGAAATATGTTCATGCCCAATCAAAGCAAAATAAATCAAATCAAATGAAAGAAAAGAGAACAAAGAAAAGGAACTTGACATACCATTTGCAGCCTCTGCCCCTCTATTGAGGATGTCAATAGCTTGTCTGATCTTGAGATGGAACACACAGATTGCAGCAGGATACTTTCATGTAATTAAACCTTACCATGCCAAATCAAATCAAAACAAACCCAAACAAACCTAATCAAACCAAATCAAATAACAAAGTGTAAGATACAAGATAAAAGAAAGTATACAACTGACATACCATTTGCTGCCTCTGCCCCTCTATTGAGGATGTCAATAGCTTGTCTGATCTTGAGATGAAACACACAGATTGCAGCAGCCCGCTCATACCTCCCTTCTGACTCAAGCCTTCAGCAATGAAGTAAATACAACAATTAAATGCATGAATAAAATCAAATAAGAAACATAGACAACTTTATTTATTTTAAGCAGTGAAAATCTGACAATCTACCAAATATTGCTTATGATGATTTCACATAATTGTAAGGCATCAACTTGAATTAGGACATTGTTTTCCTTTACTCACAAGTGTAATTGACATCAATGTATACAATAAATTGATCTGATGCCATTCCTGTTCTAAAATATTTACAAATTATACTGTATGTGAATAATATATGCATCATTTTTTTTCAAATCTGAAAACAAATAACAATAATTAGTGCTGTGTAAACAGTAAATGATATTAATAAATGAAAAAAAAGTGTGTTTTAAAAGTACATCAAATTTAAATGCTATCTCACATGATTCTTATACAGAATTTCTTCTACCATGAATGTAGCTTCTCCATATCAGCCTATTCGACATTACAGTTCTTATTACTTATGTCAAGACCCGTATCAATATCTTACCTCTGTGTGAAGTCCCTGAGTGCATTGGGGTCCCCTCTGAAATCCCATCCACACAACCTCAGGGCTTGCGACCTGCAATCACAAATTAAAATGAAAGATATTATTCCTGTTCAGCATTGTCGCCCAAATAATCTGATTGGGGTCAATGGAGAATGCATACAAAATCAAATATTGTAGAACGGGTTAAAATATGTAAAGTTGAAATCACACGTCAAGCAACTTAAGAATTATATAAATCAATGAACACTCGTATTCAACAAATGTCAGTAAAATGCATTTGAACAGGGAAAAAAATACATGAGCACATTGAACAACTGTCAATGACTAGAGGATCTAGCAACAGGTCATTTTGAACACCTGACATCTCTTTGCTCCTGTAGAAGTTTGACTCCATGACCCTTTACTCTTCATCACAGCACTCGCATTCAACAAATGGCAGTAATACTTATAAGAACAGAAATAGAAGAAACAGATGAAGAAGAAAGGAGGAGGAAGAGTAAGAGTAAGAAGACGAAACAATATAAAGATCTGACCTCTCTTTACTCCTGTAGATATTTGACTCTATGACTCCATCCACCCCGTCCCATTCGAGTGGCTCAACCTTACTCCTTATCAAATCCCCCTCATTCAACAAGTGTTTGTTTTATTTATAAGAACAAAATAAATAAAAGAAACTGAGAGGGAGGGAGAACAAAAAGAAAAAGAAGAAGAACTTACCTCTCCCTGCTCCTAAAGATGTTTGATTCCATAACTCCATCCACCCCCTCCCATTCCAGAGGCTCTACCTTACTCCTCATCACAGCACCCTCACTCAATACATTATAGCATTATTTATAAGAACAGCAGGAACAAAAGAGAGGAGGAGAATAAGAAGAAGAACATCTTACCTCTCTTTACTCCTGTAGATGTTTGACTCCATGACTCCATCTACGCCTTCCCATTCCAGAGGCTCAACCTTACTCCTCATCGCAGCCCCCTCTGGCCCCTCTCTACAAACCAGCTGCTTCACTCCAGACACTTCTACCCCGGCAGGGGATGTCGCTGAGGACTGCTTCCCGCCCAGAGATGAGGATGACGAGAGAACCATCCGCAGGGTTTTTAACTGTGCACTCTTTGGTTAAGGATACATACAATGTACCAAAGGGCAAGAGAGAAACGGATGGCCTTGTTTAATATGGGGTTATGGTAGCGGGTAGAAGCTGGATGATCGAATTTCAGTAACTGGTCGGTCTGAAATGAGTGGCTTGCCTGACCTTGTTTAGATCCACTACCCATGACAAAGAAAAGCTGTCACATCAAACTTTGCTACTCTATAAACATTTTGCATGAAGAGTTTTGTAAAGGATATAATGCAGCCAGTGCTGCAGTTTTTTAACTAGGGACTATGGAGAATACATGTTATAGCATAATCAACTAGTCCTAAATGGGTTAACATAAATACTAGACTATCCATGAAGACAATAGAACAGGGTGATTGTATGGCAGTGATGGGTTTGTAAAGGATATTATGCAGCCAGTGCCAGAGCTTCTTGACATGAATGTCACTGCCTGCAAGGACAGCATTCTGACTCAGTGGATCAGCCTGAAAAAAAAGAAAAAAGGATTGGCATAAAATAAAGCATCAATTATTATCAATGAGATTTCAATATGCAAAAAGATAAGATAAGTCTATGCTATTTCATAATTCAATGTTTTAGACATATGTCATAGTTTGTAAGGTACTAAGGCTGTAGTAAGTCGGGTATTTTGAAAACCGGTTAACCGACGGCAAAAACCGTTTAACCGAACGGGTAACCGAAAAAAAAATTTTTTTTTTTTTTTCCTCGGATACATGTACAGTATATCCGATATCTGTCCGTTTTTTCAATTGGAATCAGCAGGGCAGTGCCATGTTAGTCTACAAACCGCTGTCAAGATGAAAGCCTTCGGATACCTCATCACAAATGATTCTTCTAAATTTGGCTCTACCAGTCTAATCTATAATAAATCCTCTTACCATTTGTTTATTTGTTTTGTTTATTTGTGATACATGTAAAATACCTTTACTTTAGCAATAGATTGGCAGGGTTCAACGTGCCATTTTCTTTTTTTTTCTTTTTTTTCGTTTTCCGGCTAACCGAAACCGTGAAAATTAAAACGTTTTTGCCGATGCCGGTCGGTGAACTGTCGTGTAACCGTTTGGTACATTATAGTTTGAAATTGAAGTTTGAAAATTAAATTTGCCATTTCTGTTGAAAACCTCCCATGGCCTCAATATTTTGTAAGGTGTATTTCAGACCCAAATTGATTGATATGATGAGTATGTTTACCATGTCTTGTGGAAACCTGCCATACTAAATCATGTTGGATGTGACCTACCTGCATGCCATAGCCACTGCCAGCCCGTCTCTTCATGATGGTTGATATATCCTCATCATCGGGACTCTCCTCTGTAGAGGGTAGACCATAGACTTTGCCACAATACAGTGACTGTGTAGCATGTCACACTGCGATATTGTTGTATGGTGCCCATATTTTGTAAGCTCTATTTTAGATGAGTATGTTGTCAATGTGACCTACCTGCATGCCATATCCATTGCCAGCTCTTCTTTTCATGATGGTTGATATATCCTCATCATCAGGGCATTCCTCAGTAGTGGGAAGACAATACACAAGATGCCTGCCTGAGGCCACTGCACAGGCTGAGTGGGGCGACCAGTTCTGGAAAAAAAAATATAGAGGGGTTGTATGACAAGATTTTTTTTTTTTAATATCCGTGAAGACAAAATCTACTGGCCTTGGTCTAAATAAAGAGGGCAAAATTTAAAAATTATCCTGGTGAAGTAACAGAAAGCATTTCGACCAAACTAAATGCTCGATATGTTTGAAATGGTATAAAAAAGGACTTATATGATAAAAATCAGTTTTTGAATAAGAGTTTATTAACAGTTTTTATTCAATTTTGGGGGTAATTTGAAATTGAATTCCTAATGCCATCATGTCCCAAATCACAACAAAGAAAAATTCTGGAAATAAAATAAAACTTTCATCCACTTGTTGAATAATATTCATCACTATTTAACTGTCTACACATTCAAATAAGAATTTAGATTAATTCGATATTCTGCATTAACTTGTCATTTAAAAGCAATAATACAAATCTCACCAGTGAAATTGCATCATAGATTGTGAGATCCTGCATAGAGCCCCCGGTGGACTGGGCAAGCATCCTGTTCTCATGTGAAGGGTGCCAGGAGAATGTAGCAACTTGGCTCAGATTCTTGGCTGTTTGGTGGCATAAGTGAAAAGGATTTGTTACATGATTTGCAGAACTGATCATTATCATTTTGCTGATGGTTATAGAGTTAGCGATATAATTGTCATACTCCTGTTCTTATGCGAAGGGTGCCAGGAGAATGTAGCAACTTGGCTCAGATTCTTGGCTGTTTGGTGGCAAAAGTGAAAGAAAAAGGATTGAGAACATGATTTGCATGAATGATCATGTCATCATCATTGAGTTCAGATGGCACTATAGAGAGCTGCCATGGTCTTCACATACCATACAAATCCATCTTCAGCCAAGAGTGATAATTTAGAAAGATATTTATTTGTATATTAATTTGTAGATGGATTACAGTTTGTGATAATTTCGTTGAAGGTCTGAATTTAGTGATAACATTATTACAGGGAAATCCTGATAAACATGACCCAAGAAAGAATATTCTGAATTCCTCATGTAATAGAACTGTTTACTAATTATGCATATTTACATGTATTATGTCAATAAGCAGAACAAATAGGTAAACCACCATCCATGTGTTTTATCAATGATTGAATCAAAATACAATTATAATTATTTTATTTTTGTATGAGCCTCTAATCTTGATCCTCAATGCACAACAAATTAATATAGATCACTTACGTTTGACCAGTTTTTCGGTAGATTCTACTTCTTGACCTGGGAAAGAAAAAGAAAATAACAAAAATATTGTCTTAAATAAAAAATATATATATCTCTATTTGATGTATGTTCTTTACAATATACCCCTAAACAAGTAGAGGATAAGCTGGATGTATAATATAAAGAAGTGGCTGGGAGCCACATTATTATTTATTTCCACATATCGGCGGAACTCCCTAGTCACAGCTGTTTTTCATATGAAAAATGTTGGGCAACCATATTGCTAACAAATATGCTAAATAGACATTTTATCACAATGCTCAATGCTATAAATGATTGAGTTATGCTCTAGTATTTACAAAGACTTTGCTTTGATCGAGGGTACACCTTGAGTGATTTCTCTGATTTCACAGTTCTTGTAAATAGGTTTAGTTTACCAACACACTTAACTTCATTTCATTGTCTTTATAGGTATGGTGAAGTTATAACTATTACTTTGTACCGTAATGGTGCAGGTTTTGGTTACTAAAGTTAAGTTTGACCAATACTCAACTATCCCTTTAAAGGGGAATTAACCCTTATCCTTTTGACTTACTGGATGTGATGAGAGCATAACTACTATCATTGCTAGTCACTTATTCCCTCATGAATATTCCCGATTACAAAAATAATCAATATTTTATGGACCACTGTCGTCTGCTTTCAATGCCCATAGGAGGCGGCCATTTCTTCAACTAATCGCGGTGAAATGACGTGGCAGACGGAGAACACAATAGCATTATCGTAACCCGCTATTGTGTTCTCTGCCTGACACGTCATTTCACCGCGAGAAGTTGAAGAAATGGCCGCCTCCTGTTGGCATTGAAAGCAGACGACAGTGGGCCATAAAATATTAATTATTTTCATTATTGGGAATATTCATGAGGAAATATGTGACTAGAAATGACAAGAGTTATGCTCTCATCACATCCAGTAAGTCAAAAGGCTAGGAGTTCCTTCCCCTTTAACTTGATTTCATCGTCTTTATATGCATGTTTACCTAACTGACATGCTGGATGTGTTACAGCTTGATAACATTGCTCTGTTTAGTCAGACGAGCTGAGGTGCTATTTCTGATCAAGTGGTCTTTATAGTCATGTATGGTTTATCAAGTATCTGAGGGCATTCAGAAATGTTAAGCTGCTGTGAACCATTGATTGGCCTATGTGGATGTCTTTTATAGCGCTCTTTGCCTATACAGGGTGGCCCCAAAAAAACGGAACGGGGCACTTCCCAAAATATAGTAACAAATGCATTATGTCCATCGGATAGTGTGTCTTTTCAAATGAACAACGATACCAAGAACAGTCAATTTGGTCATGTAGTTTTTGTTTTAGGGCGCTGTGAGTGACACCATGTCAGGTTCTCTTTTTTGTCAATTTGTATTGAGCCAGCGCTTGATGAATCGCACGAACCGCCGTTCATAGCGTTGAGCATTGCGCACTGTTGTTAGCGTGCACTCAGCCTTGTGCCGAGAGAATGGGCATGCTCGCTGAATGGTATTGCGGGCAAGGAGTGCGGTTAAACTGGCATTGACTAGGTCGAAATCGACATAAATCGGCATGGTCTCACTCTCTGCGTCCTTTAACAAAAACGACCTGACCAAAATTACTGTTCTTGGTATCGTTTTTCATTGGAAAGGACACCCTATCTGATGAACATAAACATTGTGGTATTATATTTTGGGAAGTGCCCCGTTCCGTTTTTTGG